>JAWZYT010004925.1:10000-95000 GCA_034508575.1 Petrolisthes manimaculis | reverse complement strand
AACATTACTTTTAATGTGACCCTCGTAAATACAGGTCCTGCCAAAGTCTGATTCACCCACCTCCCGCGGGACTCAGAAAATCTTAGTTCGGTTTTTTCCCCGAGTACAATCATGTATGCAGTGTGTGTGTGTGTGTGTGTGTGTGTGTGTGTGTGTGTGTGTGTTGTGGTGGTGGTGGGGGGGGGGGTCCGAGGCCTGGCAGTCTTGTGGATTAGGTTGGTATGTGTGTGTGTGTATGTGTGTGTGTGTGTGTGTGTGTGTGTGTGTGTTTGTGTGTGTGTGTAGGGGGTAGGGGGGAGATTATACGTGTGTGTGGGGAGGGGGGAGGGGGGATGTATGTGTGTGTGTGTACTTGTGTGGACGATTGAACGTGTGTGTGTATAATTATGTACTTGTGTAGGAGGGTTTGTGTGTGTGTATATGTGTGTGTGTATGTGTGTGTGTGTGTAAAAATAATAATAATAATTAACGGTTTATTGATAAAGGCAGCCCTAAAGCTGAAAATATACATAGAGACAATGATTTACAGTAGTGAATGATGAGTATATTTTTATAGCACACAGATTCCCCACAACAACTCATTTACACATAGAAAGCAAAGAATAGAATTTAGTGTGGATCTCTACACTTGAGTTTTCATACTTATCACAAGTGTACATAATAATAATATACATAATACAAATAGTGTGTGTGTGTGTGTGTGTGTGTGTAGTGATGCAGGGGCTGTGTGTGTGTGTGCCTGGATGCATAGTATAGTGGCCACCTTATTTACGACTGTGTGTGTGTGCCTGTGTAATTTAAAGTGTGCGTGCATTTAGAGCCGACACGTGTATTGCTTAACATGTGTGTGTGTGTGTGTGTGTGTGTGTGTGTGTGTGTGATGATGTAACATGTGCTTGTATACGTGCATGAGTGTGTGTGTGGGGGGGGGGGGGGATGACGTAACATGTGCTTGTATGATTTGTGTGTGTGTGTGTGTGTGTGTGTGTGAGTGTGTGTGTGTGTGTGTGTGTGTGTGTAACGAACCGAATGTGAATTAAAACCAGTGGGCGGGTGTTGCATTTTGAGTGGCTTTGTATAAATATGTGACAATGTGTATACGTGTGAACGAACGTATGTAATATTAAATGACTTAATTATTCGTGCGTGTGTGTGTGTGTGTATGTGTGTGTGTGTGTGTGTGTGAAATATGGCATATTATGTAATTGCGCAAAGTACAGCGAATTCCCGTGTGTGTGTATCTGTATGTATGTGTCTGTATATGTGTGTGTGTATGAGTGTGTATGTGTATGAGTCAGTATGTGTGTGTGTATGTATCTGTGTGTCTGAGTGTGATTATGTGTGTATATGAGTGTGTGTGTGTGTGTGTGTGTGTGTGTGTTCGTTCCATCACCATGCCAGTGCACGTGTTCATGTTGCATGGTGTTGTCATGAATACGTCAGCATGGTAATGGAGGTGTTGCAAGGCTTGGCAGAGAACACTTTTGTGGGATCAGGTAATTTATGTATGTGTGTGTGTGTGAGAGAGAGAGAGAGAGAGAGAGAGAGAGAGAGAGAGAGAGAGAGAGAGGGTATCTGTGTGTGTGTGTATGTACAGGGCCGTTGTGTGTGTGAGAGAGAGTGTGTGTGCATATATGTGTGTGTGTGTATGTATGTGTGTGTGTGTGTGTGTGTGTGTGTGTGTGTGTGTGTGTGTGTGTGTGTGTGTGTGTTTGTATATGCGTGTGTGTGTGTGTGTGCAGTCGTAATCATTTAAACAGTATAAGAAAACAAACTATGAACCTATTATTTTAAACAGTGTAAAAGACAAACAAACCATGAACATTTTTACAGTATAAGAAAACAAACAAACTACGAACCTATGTAACTTAAGAAAACATACTATTAAGCTCTTTACTTCCACCTACCTGTAGTGTTGGTTCTGGACTAATGAAGTGTCACCACCGGAATACACAGCCTCTGAAAACAAGAGTAAAAATGTTTGTATCACTCACTCACTCCGATGGCAAAAGTTGAATTATATTTTCTAAGCAATTTTTTTTTTTTTTTTTTTTTCACTGTTTTATGAATCTGCTGGCAATATTCTGGAGATGTAGATGCAGCATACGTATGAGTCTCTCTCCTATAGAACAAGCAAGTCAGACTATAATATCTAAGCCATACTGTATTATTTTAGCTGTTTAATGATGAGTCTGTATGTTAGGTTACATTAAAAAGAGACACAACAATAAAATAATTCTGTCTGGAACAAATTTAACCATAGTTTATGACAGGCATCAAAATTTTCCTATCTTATTTTTTGTTTTGTTTTTAATCATTTTCTTGATTAAATGGAACTTGGCAAAAAACCTATAGTGGTATACTCTGTCAAAACGTCATCCATACAACGTACTGCATTTATTAATAAGAGGTGATTTTAAACTGCGTCAACACATGTGATAGAATTGGTGTAGAGTGAGTGAGTGAGTGTGTAGGAATTTTGCCGCCGACTGTACACACACACTCACAACACACACACACACACACACACACACACACACACACACACACACACACACACAGGTGGCCGGATTGACACCCACCCATCTCAATATCGTTAAAGTCGACGGGCAGCGGATGGCCTCCCTTGTCCAGGTACAGTCTCTCCCTCAGTAGCCGCACCTGACCGTCCTGAACATTGGGGAACTCGAACTGAGGTCTCCACACGGCCCTCACCTCCTCCTCACCCAGACGATTCCACTCCACCGTGTCCTTGAGGTTGAGGTATTTGAGTCGAGGGTCCCGCCACGTCATCTCCAGCGTGAACTCGATGCTGACGATCCTCCTGATGTCGTTGATGTCGGTGAATCTGAGGATCTGCACTGAGGAAGACAGAGTCACGGGTTCATCTTCCACGAGGGTCTCCGGCGGTCTCTCCGCTCGGTAACTCCCTGGACGAAGGACAAGTTTGCAGTTGTTTTCGTCGGAGAAGTCGGCACAGTCGTCTTTAGAGTTACATCGCTGCTCTTTGTTAACACAGTCTCCGTTATTGCAGGTAAACTGTGAATCCTGACAGTGAGAGAGGCTCAGACTTATCGGATTTCCCCTTGGACGGTCACAGAGTGGGTTTTGTACCTGCCACTCCCTCCGTCCCACCGGGTACTCACTCACTGTGGCCAAGGTGAGGTCAGCCAGGGTCTGGTTGGTGTCAGTGTCGAATAACACCCACGATCCTGGTGAGGTCATGTAGATCATATAACCATACATGCCGTGGAAATAAGGCCTGCTGTTTCTGTACCCAAGAATCTCAAAAGAAGTTTCTGCCTCCGTCCTGAAACAAAGTCCCCTCAGTCGAAGTGGCGGGTGTTGTCTCTGGATGCAAGGCACACACGACAAAATACCCAAGTCACACGCCTCGTCACTCCACAGTCCAGTAAACACGGACATGTAGACGCAGTTTTGTATTGTTCCTCCGTCGGGTTGTCCAGACGTGAATGAGAGATCAGTGTGAATTGTGTTATCCAAATCTTTCCGCCAGACGCCTTCCTCCTCGTCGTCCGACACTCCAATCCACAGATGGTAAGTGTTGGTACAGGTGTCTAGGAACTGCAGGGAAGTGTTGTACAGACGCTCGTTGACATTGGGAGTTTCCGAGGCATAAAGTTCACAGCCTAGACGGTAGCACTTCTCTCTCGCCTCGTAAATACTCACCATGGCAGGTAAAATGAAAAAATCTTCAACAGGTTCACAGAGTTTCCACAAGGGTACCATATCTACGGTGGTCCCTACTTCTTCCATAACGTCTACATCTGACGAGAAGATATTTCCTTGCCCGTATGTCCTACACTGAGCTATGTCTTGCACTTCTGAGTCCTGCAGCTCACGGTTCCAGATATTAACTTGAGCCATGTGACCACGGAAGATCTGAGTTCTGTCAAAGCCTCCTCCCACCGCGTCCTGTTCCATGCCCAGGCAGAGTGTACTGTTGAGGGGTAAGAGGCCGTCCTTGGAGATAAGTGGACCCCTCACTCGTACCTCACCGTTGATTAAGGCACGATACTGACCTGTCACAAACACATATAAGAGGAAGAGAGATTAGAATATTCATCCAGCATGCAGTGAAGCTATGTATGAATAATGTACTGCAACTAAAACACCATTATGCAGTACATTATACAATACATTATGCACTACATTATGCAGTACATTATACAATACATTATGCAGTACATTATGCGAGTATTGACATGTAGATACATTGCATTTTAGTATAAGACCTGAGTTTATACACTATATTGACATAATTCCTTTTTTTTTTTTTTTTACACACCCACAACTGACTGCTGACTCGTAAACTAATAATTATAACCCCAAATATCTAACTAAATTTAAGCTGGTGGTGACGACGACGGTGTGAGCTGACCTCTAGAAAAGATGTGACAGTGGTGTTCCCAGCGCTGCAACAATAAGTCCGTGTGGAAGTCCATCAGTCCTGGTTGGGCCACGTCATGGATATACACGTCGATCTTTGAACCAATCCGCACTGAAAGGTTAAATTAAGGGGCTATAATAGTACAGTGTTGGTCAAATTTGGAGCAACTGAATCATCCAAACTATGTTAAGCAACAGACTACCATTAATTTTTCTCATCTGGTCCTGTTTCCTGGCATACTTTGGAGGAATCAAGGCGTTCCAATATACCAACAGTGTACTACCCCCTTGTAAAACATACCTTTATAATACTGTATATAAGCACAAAATTATAAGTGGATACCGAAGAATGGCTAATCTCAATCGGTATGTGTTATCAGCCAACATAATAATTGTCATGAGGAAATTACTGAATTATTTAAATGCATTAATTAACGACGTATCTAGGTTTGTATAAAATTGTGTGTGAGTGTGTGTGTGTGTGTGTGTGTGTGTGTGTGTGTGTGTGTGTGTGTGTGTGTGTGTGTGTGTGTGTGTGTGTGTGTGTGTCTGTGTGTGTGTGTGTGTGTGTGTGTGTGTGTACGTGAGTGTGTGTGTGTGTGTGTGTGGTCTTTTATTTTTAGTAAATATATACATATATAATCAATGTACAAGAACAATAAGGCTTCATTTCTTCCTTTGTTTACACTTACTAATGGCAAGAGCGTCGACGTTCTCACTGGATGCTGCCAGGGATATGAACGTCTCTATCTGGGCCAGACTGGAGGCTCGGGCACGGAAGCAGATACTAAGCTGGGAAGAATCAGACACTCCCTGACCCAGAGAGAGAGAGAGAGAGAGAGAGAGAGAGAGAGAGAGAGAGAGAGAGAGAGAGAGAGAGAGAGAGAGAAAAAAAAAAGATTAATGAGGAGAGCGGATTAGCAGAGTCGGTGGGAGAAAGATGAAAAATTATATTACTATAAAGAAAATGATGGTCAATAATAAAGACGGTGGAAAAACGAGATAAAATTATAACAAGGAAATAAAGTAGTAATGATAATATTGATTAAGAATAAAAAAAGTTTACAAAAAAAAAAGGAAAAAATATAAACAAGGAAAATGTAGTGAAAAAAATGCTGGTTAATAATGAAGCCAGTGGAAGAAAGAGGCGAAAATATAACAAGGAGAAATATAGAAAGGAAAAAATGCTAGTTAAGAATAATGTTAAAATCAGGGGAAGGATGATTAGTACAATATTATTAAGAACTGAAATATGATACTGTATATAAATAAGTTTCGCTGGATAATGAAGGCAGTGAGTGACAAGGGAAAAATCAATCATGTATTTTGTTACGTTCGTTCAAATAAAACCTAAACAAACCTACATCTTCATTATTACTCTTGTTCGAAAGGTAACATTGGGTTGGAAAAAAAAATAGTGACACAGTTTTATGAGGATAATGAAAATACATATTAATATTAACTCCAAAATACATAATAATATTCACTCCAAAAAATGTATGAAGATAATGGAAATACATATTAATATTCACTCCAAAATACATACTAATATTCACTCCAAAATAATATGAAGTCGGTGCCAGGATTAATAGATTGGTATTCTATTGGTCTGAGGTGAGATAAATAGATTGCTGTGACACTGACAAAACAACGAATGGAAAGAACGTTTTTTATTAACTCAACACTAAAAAATAATGAAAACATTGAGATACAACAATGTCTAGGTCTAAATATACACACACACACACACCACACACACAGACACATGTATGTATAATTGTGTGTGTGTGTGTGTATGTGTGTGTGTGTGTGTGTGAAGGGGAGAGTGGAGATCTTACTTTCTTGGTCAGGTTGTAGCGTATGAAGATGTCAGATCGTGCAGACAGCCATGGGTCAGCCTGTAGTCCCATCACCCTCACCTCCTGTCCTACCATGACATCTGGAAAAAATAAATAATAACAAGTCACAGGTACTACGGTAACCCACAGGAATTCTTATACAGGTTATCTGGAGAGAGAGGTCATTATTCTGGAAGTACTGTATCAAATGTTTTACCAAGTGACTTTGTGATTGGCAAAATAACAAACCTAATAATAATGTTGTATTGCATATATATATATATATATATATATATATATATATATTATTCTTTTTTAAGTAATGCATATTCGAGCCCTTCATAAATGCAAGACGATCGATCTCTTCTCCACAAATAAAAATAAAATAAAAAAAGAGGAGGAGGAGGAGGAAAATCTTTAAAAGCAGATAATTACAAAGAGGCGACGTTTCAAGGATGCATGGCAGACTTTACTACCTCCACCTTCATTACCATAACGACAAAAACTACGAATGCATTAATGATGAGAAGGAGGGAAGGAGGAAGGACGGAATGAAGAGTGGATGAATAAATATAATGAGGGAGGAGCTACAGGGACAATTTACAATCACAATAAACCCGAAACGATGATGATGATGATGATGATGATATAAAGTAGTAAGATAAAAGGATACTATATTTTTGCTTGGCCAGAATTTCCTTGTTGTCCTTCACGCCTTTTCACTGTATGAATTTTTTACCAATACTCTATAGAATTTCCCCTCAATTAAAGCAACATTGAAAACTCCATCAACTCACAAAACCTTAAAAACTGGTATATAGCTGGTATGTTAATTTTCAGACCCTAAATTCAACCCCCAAAAATACCGACCCACGAATCGAACAGTTCAGAGTTTAAAATATTTCCCCTTAAAACAACATAATAGAGTGACCACCAACTCACAAAACCTCATAAAATAGCAGCTGGTATGTAAATTTTCAGGCCCTAAATTCAATCCCAAAAAATACCGACCCACGAATCGACCAGTTCAGAGTTTAAAAAAAAAATGTTGAGGGTCAAGAAATGCGACCTGGACTCAGTGAAGTGTTTTGTTTGTGAGGCCTGCATGGGGACTTTTAAAACACCCTCCCTCCCCCCTCACCCCTCACCCCCCCCCCCACCTCCTCCATGGACCTTCTTGACCTTCCTCCAGACCCCCACCCCACCCCACCCCCCTTGCGTCTTGTTGGACTTGCTAATGGCACTTTAAAACCGACTGGGGTAATTAACCTTCCTTCATTAGCCGAAATAATGTGCTCTTTATCCCCGCCCCGCCCCCCTTCTGACCCCCCTGCCCACCCCCCATCCTCGCTTACCCTCCCTTCCCACCGCCCACACACTATTTTTTTTTTTTTTTTTTTTGAATGCCAAATCTCATTGCAAAAAAATAAAATCTTTAGGAAAACAATGTGTGTGTAAAATGAATTAAGAAGGGTGAGACGGTATCTAAATATATTATAATGCATTCGATGTATTATTATTATTATTCATTTAGGAGTATTACATAAAGTCTCTCTCTCTTATTTATTAGTGTTCGTGACTATACAGTGTGTGGAATCTCTCTCTCTCCTCTCTCTCTCTCTCTCTCTCTCTCTCTCTCTCTCTCTCTCTCTCTCTCTCTCTCTCTCTCTCCATAAACAACAATACCCCTCTCAGCTCTGCCGACACAAGTTAAATACACACACACACGTCATCTCAGCAAGTGTACCTAACGGAATGAAATATAGGTTAAGTGTCATTCTCTGTGATGTGGGTTGGATGGATGGATGGATGGATGGATGGATAGATGGATAGATGGATGGATAGATGGATGGATGGATGGATGGATGGATAGATGGATGGATGGATTAATGGCTGACTGACTGACTGACTGACACCTGACTGACTGGTGTTGACGTGGCTAATGAAGGTTAAAAAAACTTGCTGGTTGTGGTTGTGTTCATTCAGGAAAACAAACTTATCGATTTACTCTCTCTCTCTCTCTCTCTTTCTCTCTCTCTCTCTCTCTCTCTCTCTCTCTCTCTCTCTCTCTCTCTCTCTCTCTCTCTCTCTCTCTCTCTCTCTCTCTCTCTCACACACACACACACACACACACACACACACACACACAGAACTGACAGGTCCTATGGAATGCTTTTCAGACTGAAGGCACTGACTGACTGACGCTTATTGATATTATATGTGCAGGGTATGTCGCTCCAGTCCTGAATGTCAACACTCACACACACACACATACATACATACAAAGGAGACATCATCATGGACATAATATGTAAGCAATACTATACATAATACATTGCTGGCCTCTCTATTGGGACCGTGTTTTTTTTTTTTTTTTTTTTTTTTTTTACTCTAAGGTCCTGTACGTGGTCAGCTATAACATCTTGTGGAATGAGATGGATGAATCAATGCCTCCCTGATAGATCTAAATACCAGACATATTAAAAAAAAAAAAAAAGGTTTGTATCATGGAATAGAGGATAACAATATCATGGTTTGTCACGTTCCCAGTTATACATTTACATCTCTCGGGGAAAGTGTGTGTGTGTGTGTCTGTGTGTGTGTGAGTGTGTGTGTGTGTGTGTGTGTGTGTGTGTGTGTGTTTGTGTGTGTGTGTGTATGTGCAAGTGTATGTATGTGGATGTGTGGATGTGATATGTGCATGTGTAAGTATGTGGATGTAAGTATGTGATATGCGCATGTGTATGTATGTATGTGGATGTGTGTATGTGTATGTGCATGTGTAAGTATGTGGTACAGCTCGCGACTGTACGTGTGTCTGTGTTTGTCAATAAGCGAGGACTATTTGCCCGTGTCAATGTGTTATGATCTATGGTTGTTATGTGTCAGGAACATTTCTTTGATGACTCCAACAAAGTGTCAACTCACAAACACACTGTAAAGGTCATTAAGCTCCATATTAAATCCCAAGAGTGAAAGCGGCTCTTTTAAACTTGCAATTTCCCGCTGATTGCCTTCGCTTGCTGTCGACACTCGTAACAGGCAATAATCCGAAGCCGGGAATAGAGTTACGAACGTCATAATTGTCATCAGTGTCTCATTGATGTCACTGATCGTTTTGTCATATATCGTATACTCTCTTTCCTAGTAATCACATTTACTTTGCAGCCTATAGATAACTATTGAAGAAGACTTTTCACTGTTGATTTTTGTTGCCTTTGAACTGAAGGACTCCAATGTATTCTACTGATTGTCGGTATAGTCACTGGTACATTTTAAGACACAGTTTAACTCGTGTGGTATCGGTTCTGGTATCACTGTAACTGACGTCATGGGTGTGTTTGTGCTTGGGGAGGTATTTGGTGTGAGTCTGATCCAAACACTGACTCAACTCATGCTTCGTCTCATCTACTGTTTATTCAAAGTGTGTCGAACTGACCAACGTCCTTCCTCAAATGCCACCAATGACGTCACGTATGTACACTGTTACCAGAACCGATATGCCCTGAGTTACAAAGTGTGTTACTTGGGAGAGTCTTAACATTTATGAGTGACTGTACAGTCGGCGGCAAAAGTCCTGTCGCCTCACCTGTTTCACCGAGGCACGCGATGTTCATAGACTCGAGATTATTAGGTGTAGAAAACGTGTGTATTTCTCGAGTCCATGAATTATGTGTGTCTCGTTGGAGCAGGTTAGGCGACAGGACTTTTGCCGCCGACTGTACATGAGTGGGATTTGTTGGTCATTTGTATTACGTTGTTTTCTTAATCAAGGTGCACTTTGTACAGTCGGCGGCAGAAGTCCTGTCGCCTCACCTGCTTCACCGAGACATGCAGTGTTCATGGACTCGAGAAATATGCATGATTTCTACACCTAATAATCTCGAGTCTATGAACATCGCGTGCCTATATATAAGGTGAAGCAAGTGAAGAGACAGGACTTATGCCGCCGACTGTACTTGGATTACGACATGAACCACTTACTTATATATATATTTATTCTAATTCTTGTAGTGACAGTGATGTGATCTGTTCTATTGTTTCATCTCTTTGACATGTACAGTAGTTCCCAAATGAATGAACTACAAAACATTAACAAACGAACAATCCCTGTGCCATTAATAATCCGATAGAAGGTGTTAAATCTAAAATCTGCTTGGATTACACCCCTATCCCCCCATCCCCCCCTTCACCACCATCCCACCATCTCCCATCCCCCCTCTACCCCCCCCCCCCAGTGCCTACCCGGTCATGTGGGCGGAGCATAATATAGAAAACAACAATATGAAAACTTAATATGGACAGATAGATAATTGAAATGGAGAGTATAAGTAATGGAGAGTATAAGTAATGGAGAGTATAAGTAATGGAGAGTATAAGTAATGGAGAGTATAAGTAATGGAGAGTATAAGTAATGGAGAGTATAGGTAATGGAGAGTATAGGTAATGGAGAGTATAAGTAATGGAGAGTATAAGTAATGGAGAGTATAGGTAATGGAGAGTATAGGTAATGGAGGGTATAGGTAATGGAGAGTATAGGTAATGGAGAGTATAAGTAATGGAGGGTATAAGTAATGGAGAATAAGTAATGGAGAGTAAGGACAGCGAATAGTGACGTGTGTAAACTGTAAAATTAATAAGATGTGGCCATCTAGTGGGACAGAAGAGAAGCTACGGTACCAACATCACCACGAAGCTCCACTGTCTCATCTGGTACGACACCCAATAATCTCGGGGCTTCACAAGATTCACGGGCTACTGACACCCTGCAAGTTCCGAAGTTGAGATAAAAAAAATAAAATAAAAAAGATTAAAAAAAAATGAAAGGAGGAATTAACTATATATGCTGTAGATATATATAATTATTAAATATCTGATTTAGCGCTGATGTATATAGGCAGTATTTTAATTAAGGGTTTGGTCGCCCTTTTGTACCCGACCCATTTTGTTATCCCTGTCCTTTCTTTCCTTCTATTTTTTTCGTGTTTTCTGTCCTACTTAACGTTAACTATCACCTTTATTGTTCTACAAGTCCTTCCCAGCCTTTCATCCTCAATCTTTATTCATTTATTTAACTATTTATCTATTTATTTATATGTATTTATTTATTAATTTTGTTATTCCATGATTCACACTTACCTTGAGCGTGAGTGACGGAGAGGAGGAGGAGGAGAGGGAGGAGGAGGAGGAGGAGGAGGAGGAGAGGGAGTGTCATAAGGCTCAGAAGGCCCACTAATGACGGATACCACACCGACCTTCCCATACCTCGTCTGTGTGTCTGTGTGTGTGTGTGTGTGTGTGTTTGTGTGTGTCTATTATTGGAGGTTGTTGTGTTGAGGCACCTGGGAGATCCTTTCGTTGACTGAACCTTTATTATTATTATTATTATTATTATGTCAGACTCTGATATTTAACACAATTGGTTACTGAGGACAGACGTGTAGTAATGAGTGGGTGGGTTTTAGTAAGAAGGTTTTAGTTAGTAGTAGTAGTAATAGTAGTAGTAGTAGTAGTAGTAGTTGTAGTAGTAGCAGTAATTGTTGTTGTTTTTGTTGTTGTTGTTGTTGTTGTTGTTGTAGTAGTAGTAGTAGTAGTGTCTAAAATTCAAGTCCTCACAGCAAAGATACAACAGAGGAAGAACTGTTTTTATCTACTTTACTTTTTGGTGGGAACTCAAGAAAAAAGGTGTTTGTTGTCTGGAAAAATGTGGGCACTCTTTGTAAGGGAAATATTTAGGTTTTCTTTGGACCCGAGCCGATCCCTTCCTTCATCTCTTCCTCCACTGTCCCATGCAAGTTCCTTTTCTTCTGTTTGTTTCCTTCGTGCTTGCTGTCCCTCCTCTCTGTCTCTCTGTTTCCTCTTTTGTGCTTGCTGTCACTCCTCTCTGTCTCTCTGCCTCCTCTTTTGTGCTTACTGTCTCCTGTCTTTCTGTCTCTCTGCCTCCTCCTTCGTGCTTGCTGTCCCTCCTCTCTGTCTCTCTGTCTCTCTGTCTCCTCCTTTGTGGTACACCGTCTTTCTGGTCTAGTACAGTCTTCTTCTTCTCTCTCCTCAACAGAATCTGAGTGACGAGTGAAGGTAGCAGACGAACCACCGCCAGGACCCACTGACGAATGAGGTAATGATGCTCTGGATCGAACACACACACACACACACACACACACACACACACACACCTCACCATTCTTCCAGGCAGGTGCATGGAATATGAAACGTGCATGCATGGCTTCTTATCAATAAATTAGGTGGGTAGATAAGAGTAGTATACAGCCACAATCAAATAACCACCGACTCTATCCTTCCATCGTAGTAAATAGCTTGATAATAAAGAACAACACGCGTATTATTTTACAGCCCTTCGTAATAATAACTGAGGGGGTTGAGTTGACGTAAGGTGTTGTTGTATGATTATATACATTATAGGCATCGAACCATCATCCAATTACCAGTCCAAATAAAAAGACTTAGCATCCTGCAAGGTCTGCTTCCAAACAACCTGATAGAATATTAAACGAGGCCCAGAAAGAAAAAATACGAGACAGGAAGAGTGTGATGTGTAAGGTACAGTATTTGACCCACTGCTATGTGTGTATGTATGTATGTCACAGGATTCCAAGACCTGCTGGAGACTTAGTGATTATGTTGGCTCGTGACAGTACATAATAATAATAATAACAACAGACATCCCATGAGGTGTGAGGAGTCTGTGAAACCTGTATCAGTCCTCTCTACTTAACATGTCTTCCTGAGAGATGGATGGAGTAGGGTAGTGTAGTGTGTTGTTGTTCTCTGTTTGGCTTTGGTGTTGAATTGTTGTTGGAATCGATATGGCATTATACTCCAGACAATTTTCGACAATCCCAGTGTTAGATAAAAGAGATATGTATGTACATTCGTCTGTCATGTACTGTGTAGCATCAACTATCGTCAATCATCTTCCTAATAATCAGTGTATAGGCTCCTTGGGTTATGCTTGATATGTTTTCCAATACACTATAATATTACTATGTTGAAATGTATACTACTACGAATGTCACTCAACCACAAAGACTTTGAAATATTCAATGTTTCCTTTGTAGAGAAAAAATTCGTGACCTACCTATTCCTTTAAACAACGATGGCTGACTACGGATACATTTACATCTGACTACAACCACAGGAAGCATTCATTAGTGTGGACCTAATAAGTTGAAAAAAAGGTTAATAAGTCCTTTAAACAACAGCCTATGTCTTAGATACTCTCTCTACTCGCCCAAACAACAACAAGAGAAATATTGTATGTACTGTACAGTCGGCAGCAAAAGTCATGTAGGTCCATCATCAATACCAGGCGATTTGAAGCTCTCTTCTCCTTACACTCTGGTCAGAAATTATGTATCTCGAGTGTACAAGTTACCACGGGATAAAATAACACTGTCTGGCAAAGAGTCTCATTTTCCACACACAATAATAATAATTCTGGGGATCATGAAAAATAATAAATTAAAACACCAAAATAAGATATGCATAAATGTATTAAAGAACCGTACAGTGATGCAACGAAATGCAGGCCAGGATGAATGATTTTAATGTGAATCCATCTTTACTGTACTCTACTATTGAACACAAGAATTCGTACACATGCTGTTGTTTTGCTTTCAAGGTTTTTTACAACACGTGAAAAATGTAGGACGACGTACTAGCAGTACTACATTATTATCATCTTCGTTATCTTGCTAATCACCGAGGCACTTAGTAGTAGACCATTCATTGCAGTACTTTCTCAATAATAACCACTCTCTCCATATACCCTGCATGTGTAAGAATTCCTGTGGCCAAGAGTACATCAAACCCTGTGTAAGAATTCCTGTGGCCAAGAGTACATCAAATCTGTCATATATTTTCTTTTATTATTTTGTTTTGTCTGTAGTCGGTGGAGGCGATGAAAGCATTCGATCCAGCCCAACTTGAATGGGTCAAACTGCAGCTCTGATACCACTCTCCTATTTTATTCAGGACGGTTCTTTTAAAACTGTCATGCACACGAGAAAATAAATAACAGAGCGTGTCAAGAACAGCTGAAAATGGGAGCACTAGAGAGAATAATCAATGTGGAAGCGTATGGTGAGGAAGAATCTAAAGTTGTCGTGTTGTATATTTTCACTAGGACAGGGAAAGAGGTAACAGTTTATTTTATTTACGTGTTTTTGTTTCACTGTGATTATATTTACGTTAATGGTCGAGCATAATAACGAGAGCTATCATAGCGTTAGTATACAGTAACATATGCTGTCAAAACGTTATTATTCTTTGCTTGCTGGGTCATACTGTACTGTATGTGTGTCTGTCAAGTTGATCTGACAGCTACATTGAAAACTTTCATTTCTATCGTGTCGGTGATATGATAGGAAAATTTGATACGTGTTTTGATAACATTATTGCTGAATAATTACAATGAATAGCAACTATGATTGGAAATATAAAGCAAAAATTACATACAAATTATATGATATGTAAAACAGTAAATTTCACTAACCTGGTTAACTTTTGATGATTATAAATACGTTTAAATATCATCATACACCACGTTAATAACTCATACAAACCAAATGTAATACACTGACCTCTTTATGTATTACTGGTCGGCAAGTATATCTATCTATCTATTCTGAATAATAATAATAATAATAATAATAATAATAATAATAATAATAATAATAATAATAATAATAATAGTCAAACACCTTCTATTTGGTTTGTATCAACTCTTCACGTGGCGTCTGTACAACATAATTACTTGCAGACTTTTTTTTTAGTGTTCTTCATCATTTGTCTTCATACTTTTATTATTAAATTTTGGTGAGTATCATTAATAAGGATCATTGATAATATTTCAGAAGATTGTGTTGTATGTACAATTGCCTGCACTTGTAACTGGTACAGGAGAAGAGGACTGACAAAGCTGAGTGTACCAGTTATAAGTGCTGGCAACTGTACATACTAATAAACATAATAATTATCTGTCATGAGTCGACTCGAATTTTTAATTAATTAATATTATCTCTTGGGTATTTTAGTACAATTATTATTATCCTTCCTCCTCCTGCAGTGAATATAATAATAATGGTGTCAGCTTAAGGGACCCTGTGTCATAGTCAGGAAATTGGAGGTAAATGAGTCCTTCAAATATGGCCACGAAACACCACCTATAGGGAAGGAGCTTGTTTCGTTGCTTGGAATAGTTTGGAGGAATAACTGCTCCAGATTTTCCAACTACTGTATACACACCACCACCTTAAGTCTAACATGGGCGCCTTCACTACACATTCAGACATCTTGTAGATATCTGATTTCTTACATACATACATCCATACACGACTTCATCAAGATATAAACATAGGGACATCAGTATATTTTGTTTGAGTCAAGATATTCACCTTATAAAATACATTAATTGTCTCTATAAATGTTTACATAATTATGATATCTAGGGATGAATGATAATAATCCATAAAATCCTAAAGAAATATTTTACACAGCTCGTCAGATCTCTAAAAAATATAATGTTCACCATATAACAGTAATATTAGACTAAAATTATTATTCTCTTTCCCTGACCTTCACTGACGTGCACTTATCATAAGGTCTACAGGATACATAATGTTCGCAGGATAATGTTCTTTAATTAAAATATGATGCTTAGTGAAAATAGAAAAATATATAATTGTGCGTGAAGAGGTTTTTTCTTTACACTACACCATCAACCCACATCAACTCTCATTAGCGAGGCCAAAGAATAATACCACTGCTAAACCTGACATAAAACATGATTAGGTGGCCAACATATTATCATTTTCAGGTGTCAAAAAAAAAATAAGTTATGGGTTAGAATTATGTGACGTCATTAGGGAAACTCACTCTTAAGAACTGCAGCAGCTTTTAGGTAAAGAAAGTATCAAAAAATGTAGTGAATAAATAGAGCGTTTTATTCGTAAATTTGTTCAATGTATATAATAATAACGGATGGATATAATGGCATTTTTCTTGAGCCACGCTGAAGTGAATTACATTATGATATTAGTTTAGTTAAGTTAATTAAGAAGGTAAAAGCGTTAATTAAGCAGAAGGCGGTAGAACTCCAGACGCCGCTATGGGAGCCGTCGCTGCTCTCACCACGTTCCAGCAAGTGTCGAAATTCTTGTAGAAGCTAGTAGTGATGATGGACCTGTCTTTGCAGTTGAAGCCACCGTTGTTGTGTATGTAGGCAAAGTCCACACAGTCGAGTACACCGTCACCGTTGCAGTCCGTGATCTGTGAAGGACAATAGACACCCACACTCCGTTAGTTAAAGGGGAAAAATTTTGTGTTGGTAGTCAAATAATCTGTAGCAACTGAATCCTCCAAACTATTCCAAGAGACAGAACACCATTATTATTTTTGTTCATCTGGTCTTGTTTCCTGGCATACTTTGGAGGAATCAAGGCACTCCAATGTAATAAAAGCGAATTACCCTGTTAAAACGTGGAGAATCTCATTAGGTATATAGTGGAGGGTTATATAAATTATACAAGTCCTTCCCCCAAAACACAGCCAAGGTAAAGTACAGTACAGTAGTCTGACTCAGGAAATCGTACACATAGCATTGGTTATAAGGGATCTTTTTTTATTCTACACAATGTTACTGATACTGTAGGCATCTTTGTGCTGCTGACTGATTCAAGTATTACCCAAATAACATCACTGCAAATGTTTGGTGTTTGGAAATTAATGTACGGTACTAATTTTTCTAGTTGTTACGACCCCTTGATGTCACAGTGGTATATACAAATTCCTGAGAAATCAAAGTGAAACACCCCTTCAAGTTAATCAGCATTTCAGTACGTGTTACCTTTTTTTGTGGCCGGAGAGACATCTACTGTACATGTAAGATTCACAGAACAACTAATTATACTGACAAGGTGGGAATGAACACTTTTGTTGTTGATATACAAAGTCAGACACGTGCAACTATCATTGTTTCTAACACTCCCAAGAAGTTGTGGTCACATTCAATGTCATCTTAAATTACAAGACAGTATAATGTATGTATATGGATATTGTACACTGTTAGTAGTATATTGTTATCTTCTGGGTACAAGAAAAATTAACAGTAAGTTTATATTAGTAAACAAATATAAGAGAAACACTGCCTGACTCCCCTTTAAAACAGTTAACACCAACTGTTCTACTGTCTCCAGTTTGTAAAGGATTTGATTATTGAGTATGGCTTGATTTGGTTTTGAGAAATTATCAGTTTATACCACAGGAATATTTTGCTGGTACCCAGTGTTGAATTGTATGAACTATATTGGTGTATGATATCAATGTGTTAGTACCAATACAATGTTGTTGTTGTTGTTATTTTATTAAGTATAAGTTTTATCAAGAATTCAAAGCAGATGGTTATAATAGCCTTAATGCCTTAATACATACAGTACAGCTTTAAGTGAATTGAATAAGCTTGTATTCCAAGAGGTACAGTACAGCTTACAAGTCAAAGCTCACCTTAGCCACGTTAGTCATGCAATGCACATTATATAAAGAAGATTGTTGGAAGAAGAAAAGCTTTTCTTAACAAACTGGAAGTTAATTGCTCCACACTACACCACACAACACAATGCATACCGAGAGAGTCTGTTTCCTGACACATAACCCTTGTATATCAAAGTGTTTCAAGCAACAACACACTGCTGGATCTGGAAGTCCCTCCCATCTAAGTTACAGCATCGATGTTTATATTAATTCACTGAAATATTAATATCGCTGAGTATTATGTTGGTTTCATTTCCAGTTCCATCAGTGGTGTTTATTCTTCAAGTGTATTTTTATTATAGAAGCAGCGTTAATAATCATTCAGCAGTTTTAGAGCGTGGAAACATCCTCACTACTTCTTTTGTTGAAGGTTTTCGCTACAATGAGTACCATAGTATCCCTTTCAACCTAATAATCCTTACATAACACAAATGCGAGCATCTGATACAGTACAGTATTACAGGTTGCAGCATCAGTCCTGGTAAATGACTTTGTACTTAATCTCTTTTCTGTTCATCATCACCGGATAAATGAACAGTTTCCGTTAGACCTTTAGTTTATCTTATTACAATATTTTCTACATTTAGGACCATAATATTGCAGCATTCCTTGTAAACATTATATTATTATACTAAGAACCTTTATAAGTCATGCGATAAAATTTCATATTCGTTGTTTATTTCTGGAATGCTACATGCTTGGTGATCTACTTTTCTATTTATGACTCAAGCATGTTAAACCGTGGGTAGGTAGGTAATAAAGAGTTGATGTCATTCTGACCTACAAGTTACAGTTGGAGTTTGCTGCGGCACTCCTCGAACTTGGTGCCGAAGTGGCCTTGCAGGCTGCTACCACAGGCTTGGTAACCCAGCTTGTGAATCAGCACGACATCAGTGCAGGTCACTTGGCCGTCCTTGTCACAGTCCTATATGAGTTTTGGTTAGGGTGAGTAGGCCAACTACCGGTACGTCATATATAACGTTCACTCACTACAATGATACGAGAAGTTCCAACAGTTCCTTGTGACTCTATCAGGATATTATATTTACATTTTTCTGGTGGTAAAGTAGACTTCAGTTACACTTACAGTTTCAACAATAATAAAGATACTAGGATGACATCTTAGATAAATGTATTAATAGCTGACGGAAATTTAATGTTTATGTCTTAGGTGACTGTCGCTGTGTTTTCTACACATTGTAGACTCTAACATTACTTATGTCACCATGTGTAGTAACATACTCATGTCTTTCTTGGTGACCTTTGTTATCCACAATTTACAACTAAACGTCCCAGAAGTCCAGTGCAGACTCTCACAACACGATACAAACAATAATAACTTTAACATTGTTGGCGTCTCGGAGTTCGGGATTGAAATGACATCGACAACGCACCGATAATTTCTTAATTAAGGACTCTTCAGATTCTGTCACCACCTTGAGAACTTATAATACTGCTTGTGTCTTCATGTACCACAAAATATAAGTCAATCATTTTGATGTCAGATGCAAGAAAATTTAGCCACACTCAACTATTTCTATCAATAACCATACGAAAACTGTTATAGAAATTTGGTATATATAAAAGCATATAGCCTATATATGAAGAACATTAACTGATGTGTTAATCGGTATTATTTTTGAAGTCTAAGCGTAATTGGTAGAGCTGTGTGTCTGCCCTAGAAGTCAGAAGGTGGGGGTCGGAGCGAGCCTAGAATTTACCCCATCAAGAAAATCCCATGTCCCAACATTAATTATATTTTCACCTCATATTACCTTAAATTCAGACTCTCCTAAGGAAGGACAGGTTGAAACAGAAGAATAATCATGAAGGCTCTTTAATATTCTATGAGTATAAAAGAAGAGAGGCCGTGATTTGTCTTCCAAAAGTTATAATGAAAAATACTTGATCTCGAAAAGTGTTTGGGATGGAATCGATTGAGAAGAAAAAAAATCTACCAACTGGTCGAGTTTTTTTATGGTGAAATCCTGATAAAAAAAAAATTAATAAAAAAAAATAAATAAATAACGTTAAATTTCACTGCCCAATCTCCCCCAACCACCCCAACCCAAATCCCAACCCCAACCCAACCTACCCTTACACATTGAATAGTGACTTTATCATAGTTAGTGTCTCAGTTCACTTCGCTCACTCCGACCCTCAAATAAAGTTGTGAGTCCTAGTTATAAAACAAGAAGGATAAAAAGACATGCAAATATATACAAAGATATATACAAGATAATATATACAAATATATACGAGGAGCTTACTATTATAATTATGGCATCCATTTATGTATTTGTTTTGCCTGACATGGAAAAAAAATTGGGTTGAAAATATTGATCTTAAATCCAATCAATCACTGAAACATTAATGCTTATCTATTACAATAAGGGCTGTTTTTGTGTGAGTAAAGACAACTGAAAAATAACCCTTGGAAATGTAAAGGTTAACATAATACTACTGATACTCACATCACTGAAGTTAGCCATGTAGTTACGGACGGTCTGGGCGGCACAGTACAAGTCATTCACACAGTTCTCGAAGGCTGAAAATAACACAACAATTATTTATTAACCCTTATTATTACTTATACTGCTATTGTTACTACTACCACTTCTAATAATAATACTAATACTAATAATAATACTAATAATAATAATATTGATGTTTTTGTTGTTGTTGTTCCCCAAGCAGTCCCGAGTCTGGTTGACCGAAGCCGCGTAGATGCTCGGGCCCCCAAAGGGAGTCAGGGCAACAGATGAAGGGACTGCTGGCTGGGTAGTTTACATCAACACATCTTCACCCAGCCATCAACACATCTTCACCCAGCCATCAACACATTTTCCCCCAGCCATCAACACATCTTCCCCCAGCCATCAACACATCTTCACCCAGCCATCAACACATCTTCACCTAGCCTATAATGTTGCTATCTTTGCTATCCTTGCTATCCTATTTACTGCTGGGAAAGCTGTCCAATAATTCCACTAACCCAGGAATTGAACCTGGGATTTCTCGCGTGCTGGGCGAGTGTGCTAACCGTTACACCATCAGCACCCTCTAATAATATTGTTATGATTATTATTGTTATCATAATCCTGAAACAGAGAGTCAAAATCAGAAAACGTAAGTCAATATTCTGATAACATAATACTTATAGTATAATATTCCTCCCAGTGATCAGAGACAAAAACTCTAGGTGGCCACAACTCACCTCCCTTCCTGTCAGGGTTGTCATTAGTGATCACAGGTTTGCCAGCATCAGACCAGTAGGCCCACGAGATGAGGAAAGGTCCACAGAAGTAAGCACCGGCGTAGGGTACATGACAACCCTGTGTGACGTTACAGTTGGTAGAGGCTTCACACAGACAACCCAGACAGTTGGGCTGTACAACATACTGCTCAGGAACTTGGGCGTTGGGAAGTTTGGCTGAGGAAAGAAAATAAGTACACGATGAATATATTGTACATACCTTAATCAATGCTTGCCCTTTTCTCTCTCTCTCTCTCTCTCTCTCTCTCTCTCTCTCTCTCTCTCTCTCTCTCTCTCTCTCTCTCTCTCTCTGTCTGTCTGTGTGTGTGTACTTCTACCTCAGAATTATTATCCTTGTCTCCTCTATCCTATCCTTCTCAATCGTACTCTTTCTTTCCCTTATCCTCCCTCTACTTTCCTAAAATTATACATATATACACAAGGTTCTCTTTGTAGTGTAATCTTCCTCTTGTTTCCTACTTTGGAGGAATGAAGGCACTCAAAAAACTGTACCAATAGTATACTCACTCTACCCTTAATTAATACGGGAGGGAAGGGGAAGAGTATCGAAGGCCATACAGCAGTTACCTACCATCCTCACTCACTCACTCACTCACTCACTCATCATACATACATACACCTTGACACCCACAACCCCGGATATATATAGCCTTCACCACCACACCACGGCGGCCTCATTCGGCTTCCCACCTTAGATAACAAAACCAAACCAACTCAGGCCGGTTGAAATTAAGTTAAGATTCTATTGTTGGATGAAAAATAAAATGGAAAGTCTCTGATTCCTCCCAAAAAACTAAAAAAAAATGCCACGAAACATTATTCCTTGTTAATACCATTGAAGGCTTCTGTCTGTATGTCTGTCTGTCTGTAGGTCTGTTTTGTGGCATGAATAGTGAGGAGGAATAAATAAATAGCCTTACAATTTACCAACAAGACAGTCTCCTCAATTAAAAATGCCTTCTGTTGTGATTGAAATGGAGAGTCACCACCGATTCCTTCAAGGTATCGTATATAATATTATTGCCACAAATTAGATTCCCTGTCTACATGTCTTCTTGGTGGAGTTTGTAGAAGTCAGTCAGTAGCTCTCCCATTCGCCCAAAACTGATATTTATTTTAAGATATAAGAACAACACTTACAACAGTACGTTTTCTTTTCTCTACATTTTGTTTTGATTAATTAAGGTATCAGGCGTCTACGTTAACCAATTGCATCGCTTTCAATTGTTCCTACCTCGTCCTAAATAATCTAGGACTTTATAGTGTCCAATCAGACCTATACATACACTATATTTATTATGCATCGCAAATAAATGCCCATTCAGGAAAAAACACACTTATATTCTGTTCCTCCTTATCACAACAACGACGACAACGACGACGACGACTACGACTATGATAAACAAGAGGGCAAAATGAAGATGATGGATGAGGGGTGACCGTGACCTTGAGCCCTTCATGCATGTGGTGATGATGGGGTAGGGAATGTGGCGGACCTTGACGGTGTGAGTGAGAGGTTGGTGGTGGTGGTAGTGTTGGTGGTGGTGATAGTGGTAGTGGTAGTGATGGTAGTGGTGATGGTGATAATGTTGTACCCAGTAGTTAAAGAACAATCACCGTACAGTAGGAAGGTGAGGTTCGTCCATAAAGGTTCGATCAATCCCCTTCCTCCTCTTACTGTTTTGTTTTGTTGCTGTAACTATTCTATTCTGTCAAGGCAGTGAGTGAGTGTACTGTATATTGTCATTCATCTTGTACACAGCTGCTCTCTCCAACCCACCTGGCCTGTGTGTGTGTGGGTGTTTGTGTGTGTATGTGTTTCTTGTCTACACACATTGCAGCATAATTAATGTGTTAGTGTGTGTGTGTGTGTGTGTGTGTGTGTGTGTGTGTGTGTGTGTGTGTGTGTGTGTGTGTGTGGGTGGGTGGGTGGGTGGGTGGGTGGGTGTGTGGTTCTCGCCTACACACATTGCAGCATAATTAATGTGTGTGTGTGTGTGTGTGTGTGTGTGTGTGTGTGTGTGGTTATCACCTACACACATTGCAGTATAATTATCTCTAGTCTGACTCATGTGAACCTACAGGTAAGAACAACACACTCACTTTCACCTGCTAATAGTCTTACCTGCATAAATAAATGAACGTCTCTGGTTAAAAACTTTCTACCATTGTTTATAATTATATTCTTCGTAAGTCTATAACGAAATTCTAACGTGGTAAATACTGTATAATTATATACTAACAAATTTTACTACAGTGTATAGATATGTTAACAATCTCTACTACAGTTTATAAATATGTTAATAGATGTTAACCCTAGTTTATATATATTACCAAATTTCAGTTTTCTAAGTTAATCTCCACCACTGACAGACTGCATGTTGGTGAAAGGTGGTTGGTGGGTTGGTGAGTGTTTGGAATCGGTGACCATCATGCATCATTTATTGTTAAGCAGCAAACAAGCAGAGCCAAGGTTACCTCACTCAGCCTGCAGGGTAAGTAAGGCCTTGCCCAGATTGTATGTATGTACAGTTGCCCGCACTTATAATTGATACAGTCTGCGTTGTCATTTATCTTTTCCTGTACCAGTTATGATAAGTGCTGGTTGGCGAGTGTACAGTCACGAGCACTAATAATAAGTATTCACGTGTGACTGTAAATAAATACACAATAAGATCTCCTTTGGAATTGCTTCGTTGGTGGTGAAGTGGAGTGTTCAAAGCTTCAACCAGAGCTGTATACTTATTAGTGCTCGTGTCTGTACAAGTCACAAATTTCGAGACACTACCTGCTCGACTTTTAACAGGTAGTGTCTCGAATTTTTTGGAGTCAACTGTACCTGGCCATCTTTCGCTATAGTAGTAGGAGGAAGGAAGTGTGTCATCAATACTAATTTCACTTTTGGTATATGTGTGTTGTTAGTCATGACAACAACCACCAAGCAAACAAGCAAGCAAACAAACAAGCAATCAAGGACATTGGTTGACAGACAGATTACTGATGCACTGAAATAGCTGAAATAAAGAGGTGTAATAGCTTTGTATTCAACTCTAACAGAGGTCTTTCAGTATTGTTAGTCCATAGAGGAATCAATTTCATTCATTATCTGTCTTACTTTTCAATCGACCATAACTGCCATGACTATGTACAGTTGCCAAAAAAGGTATTGCGACAACTATTGATACAACATTAAATATAGTAATGTCCATAGTTGTTTGTAGGGATTATAAGTATGTATTACAGAAGGATATGTATATTTCCTTCTTTTATACATGCTTATAAATAGTCCCTACAAATAGTTGTGGATATTACTATGGTTAAAGTTCTATCAAGATTTGTCGCAATACCTTTTTTGGCAACTGTACACTACAATACATCTATTTATATATACACGTGGAGGAAGGGTTGTGTTGTGGTGTAATATTTCAAGCATTAATGCAGGGTTTTTTTTATGTAGTTCCATCTTCAAATTATTATCTTTATAGAAAGTTATATAAACCTCAGTTATCCCAGCAGCTCATCTGTCCTGTGTGTGTGCGTGTGTTTGTGTGTGTGTGTGTGCGTGTGTTTGTGTGTGTGTCTGTGTGTGTGTGTGTGTGGGTTCGCATTATTAAAAACACAAAGTATAAGGTGTCGACGCAATACAATTTTCCACAGAGAACTACAATTCATTTTTCTCACAAGAATTATCCAGACAAATGCAAGGGTGAGCCACACACACACACACACACACACACACACACACACACACACACACACATATATATACACACATTTATTTTCTTCTTTTCAACATTCAAGTACGCAGGCCAAAAAAAAAAAAAACAAAAAAAAAAAACACACACATACATATAGTAAAAGCACAATAAAAACAATGATTCAGCGAACAAATACTGTATAATAAAAAGATAAAAAAAACAGTGAATCAGCAAACCTGTCCTCTCCAGTTACCCACCAACAACAACAACAATAACAACAACAACACTGGAAATGCAGATAATATCAACTGTGGTGAGTCGTACGTAACATTTATTGTGTGAGACACCTTGGTCACGACGCTGTTGTTATCTGGCGTGTGTGTGTGTGTGTGTGTGTGTGTGTGTAACGAGATAATGACTGCCTTCACTTGACAATTGTGGGATATCATTTAATGCCCGCTTGCCACCCTTGCTCCTGACAGGCAAGGCAATGTATTTTATTTTATTTTATATGAGAGAGAGACAGACAGACAGAGAGAGAGAAAAAGAGAGAGAGAGAGAGAGACACAGACAAACAGACAGACAAACAGACAGACAGACAGACAGACAGAGAGACAGAGAGAGGGGGAGAGGAAAGGTAATGTAAATGATGATAAGGTCAGGGAGACAGGGTCAAGGTGAAGTGAAGAACAGGGTTATTACTCAACAAGGAACAAAGTGGTCACCAGGGAGGCAGTTTGTGTGTCTGGCTAGTGGGCTGGTGGGTTGGTGGGTTAGTGGGTTGGTTGGTTGATGGGTTGGTTAGTGGTTTGGTTTGTTGGTGGGTTGGTGTGTTGGTGTGTTGGTTGATGCGTTGGTTAGTGGGTTGGTGGGTTGGTTGGTTGGTGGGTTGATGGGTTGGTTGGTGTGTTGGTGGGTTGGTGGGTTGGTTGGTTTGTTGGTGGATTGGTTAGTGGGTTGGTGGGTTGGTTGGTGGGTTGGTGGGTTGGTGTGTGGGTTGGTGGGTGAGTTGGTGTGTGGGTTGGTTGCTGTGTTGGTTGGTGGGTGGGTTGGTGGGTTGGTTGGTGACAGGTGCAAAGGAGACACGACAAGAGAAGAGACAAGAGATGGCAGCTAATGATAACCTCCTCACCAATGATCACTTATATAATCCAGGAGTGAGTGTGGGTTACTATTTTCAAGGCCAAGGAGCTACACTATATATATCTGTCTTCCTCTCTTATACCTAAATATGTCTGTCCTCCTCTCTTATACCTAGATATTGACAGCCATTATAGTGAATAGTATAATTATGTCTGGATATCTTTCTTTCTATATAATTCATACTATTGTTAATTGACCTACCTATCCTCATCTATCTATATAACCTAACCTAATCTAACCTAACCTATCTTAACCTAATCTAACCTAACCTAACTTAAACTATAATCTTCTCCTCCTCCTCAGAGTCGCTGGATGGAGTTTGTTTCATAGGATAGACAGGAGAAATCAGAAGCCTCCAATTCTCATACACAATCACAGGGTCCTTAAGGAAAGTCCGTGGTTTCAAGGTTCCACAGTAGCCTACCTACTATACAATCATGCGCCTCAACAAACAATTTTCCTCTGGGTCGTTGTCCTTGTGAGGGAAATCCAGTTGGTGGTGACTTAGTGGAATTTCCTGGTGGCAGACCGCGGGGTATTCCATTTCCTCGTTGCTAGGAGCGAAATACTTGGACTGGTTCGATTCCCAGTGGTCTTTTTTCGTTAATTATTTTCTTAAGGGGAGATTTTCTTGTTGCATGGTGAATTGGTAGGTCTGTGATTGCTCCAAACTATGCCACGAAACGATATCCTAGCTATTAGTATACTATTGAGGGCGTCTGTCTGTTTTCTGGTACAGTTAGGAGGAATCAGTATCATCACAGTATCATCATTGTCTTTCCTCAATAACATGTGTCGCAGCAGACTCAGAAACACCAGGGAAACAAAACCACTTATATTCACCACTATCCTTACTGCCTTGTTGATCTCTTCCATATAAACAAAGTGATAATGTATAGTTATCGTGGTGTAATTAATTCTCTTATATTCACCACTATCTTTCCATATAAACAAAGTGATAATGTATGGTTATTGTGGTGTGGGCCATCCCCGTCTTCACTCCCTGGCTGTGGATTACTACTTGTTCCGCGTTGAGATCACCCATATCATTACGTTAGGCTTCGGCTGCTAAAATATATCCTGTCACTTTGTATGTTTACAGGAACTGGTGTTTAGTCATTATCTACCTTTCTGTCTTTTTTTTTATTATTTTTAAACACAAACAGATGAAGGAGGAATGATCGATTTAGCCTCGCTCTGTCTGGCAAAAACATACTGTATAACTCTAGATAAGTTTAATGTGGAAACCATTTTCTATTCTCCATTCCAGTTTAACTTTTGATGACCAGTACGACTTCTTCACAAATATTACCAAAACAAGTTGAAATAAATATATGTAAATAAATATATATAAATAAATATACACTCCAAAACAAGTTTAAATAAATATATGTAAATAAATATATATAAATAAATATACACTTGACCAGCCTTCATTCACCTACTCTCATGTTTGTGTGTCTGGGGAAAATTAAAGTACAGGAATATTGATAGGGTGAAGAGTGTTGTTTGCTCTGAGTTCCGTGAGGAGGATCTTCTTCCTGTATGTACAAAAAAGGGGAGACTGAGGCAACGTGGAAGTGGTAAAACAATTGCGGTTTTACTGTGTGTGGAAATCCCGCGACCTTGCAGGCTGGTGTGTGTGTGTGTGTGTGTGTGTATGGGGCTGGAAGGTGCGGTTCCATGGAGGGTGCCTTATTACTGCTGCCTTGGCCTCAGTACATGGTTGTGTGTGTGTGTGTGTGTGTGTGTGGAAAGTGTATACTGAATGTGTGTCTTTATTGTGATGAGGTCCTGTCAATCATGAACACAACAACTACACGCTTTCACTCCATATAATTACAGTCCTTAAGGGGAATTATTAATACTTTGGGTAATTTTGGAGCTACCGATTCCTCCAAACTATTCCAAGCAACTTGTCAAGACACCATTATTAAATTTTATCTTAATCTAGATCTGTTTCTTGGCATACTTTGGAGGAATCAAGGTGTTCTAATGTATGTACCAAAAAAAAGTGTACCATCTCTTTATCTCGTATCCACTTATACCACAACATATTAACAAGGACATTTTAACACGTCTATACAAAACAATATTAGGCTGTATTATGATGTATGTTCAGTCACGAGCACTTGCTCGCCCTGTTCTCTCTCTCTCTCTCTCTCTCTCTCTCTCTCTCTCTCTCTCTCTCTCTCTCTCTCTCTCTCTCTCACTGAAGGATTTGGTATTTTCTCCTCCTATACTTGAGAGGCATCAGGCGTAACACCGGTTTCCATGAGTTGCTGGAATTGGCACGCACGTACACACACACACGTCACACACACACACACATACACAAGCACGTCACACACACACACCAACACACACACACACACACACACTCACGTCACACACACATACACAAGCCTCCACTTTAGTAAACATGTGAGGCAGAGTAAAACCAACCAACCACACATGACACACAGAGAGGGAGTTAGTTATCTTTACCTCGAGGGACAAGAGGGAGTTAAACTGAATTAATTTTCTGTAACATCTTTTCTTTCATCTGTTTTACGTTTGTCATAATTATGTTTTGGGTGAATTGGTGTGTTACTGATTCATCAATATTTTCCGACTCGTTCTTACTTTGTTTCGCATATCCTCGTTCATTTTCACTTTTACATACGTTTCCTCTTGATATTAAATGCAAAATCATTCGTGATTGTATATGATATCCATGGACAGACTATATAATAATTTGTTAAAGCAATTAGCCATTATATATTCTTATTAGCCATTGTTATCAACAGCGTGAAGATCATAATAGAGGCAGATAAAACCCTAAAGTATTCGAACAGAAGGCGATACAATGCTCGACCCTCACATCCTCTGTTGGTATGTGGTTCGATGCTGCATGGTTACATAATACAGTATCTCGATCGGTAAAACTCAGTGACTGGGGGAAAAACTTGAACTGTATAATATTAGTTCCTTCCCTCCCTCCCAGCCTCCTTCCCTCCCTCCTCCTGACTCGGTTATAACGGGATACACATGAAGTTGTCTCGATGTATGACCTCAGCCAATTTGTCGTCCCTCTCGTCTCTATTGACTGTGAGTGTACACGGATCAGATAAGAAGACTGTCACCATTTATCATCCATCCAATTATAGGTTGGAAAGTGAGCGAGCAGAGTGTATACAGAACAGCCAGATTCCCCACGTCCCTTCCTCAACTCGTCTTCCCCTGAACACAACCCAGAGCAGTGCATCACCAAGACCGGTTCTCTTGTTTTATGTCTTTGGTCACTCACTCACTCACTCACTCACTCTCGCCTCTACCTCCCTCGCCTCTCCTTACCCTCCCTCCCTCGCCTCTCCTTACTCTCCCTCCCTAGCCTCTCCTTACTCTCCCTCCCTCACCTCTCCCTATACTTTCCCTCCCTCACCTCTCCCTACTCTCCCTCCCTCACCTCTCCCTTCTCTCCCTCCCTCGCCTCTCCTTACCCTTCCTCCCTCACCTCTCCCTCTCCCTACCCTCCCTCCCTTGCCTCTCCCTCCTTCTCCCTAGCAGTCGATTCGGTTCAGACACCAACCAAGCCACCAACCAACACCTGCCACCTTGAGGGACGAGGTTCAGGCCGAGGTCAAAAGCCTGTTTTTCATATTTATTGTTACTGTTTTTATTCCTGTCTCATATCCGCCAATCATGGAGGAAGTGTCGACGAAGGAGGAAACCTGTTGTGTTATAATAGCCAGCCTTCAGGGGAGTTTGTAATGCAGACAATATAATTAACACCAAGAGAAGATATCACATTCACAAACACACCCTTTTATAATTTTGAGAGTCGTATACACCTCCACTTCATTCCCTATATATCATACTACTGAACCCTTGGTGTCTGTCTATCTAACTGAACGTCGTATGAGCTGAAATGTTGTTATATTTGTGGAGTTATTTATCATTAAATCGCAACAATACTTTAAGGGCACTTTCTCTGAACCGAACTATACATATTTCCTTTCTTTTTCTTCATCTAGTTCTAGTTTCTTGATTTTTCTAAACCGAACTATAAATTTCCTTTTTTTTTCTTCATATATTTCTAGTTTCTTAATTTTTCTAATCTGAGCTATATACATTTCCTTTATTTTTCCTCATCTATTTCTAGTTTTTATAATTTTTCTAAACTGAGCTATAAAAATTTCCTGTCTTTTTCTTCATCTATGTTTAGTTTCTTAAATTTCCTTGTACTGTAGAAGATGCTTTATTGGCGTCTTGGAAAGTGCTTACGTTGGAGATCAAAGGTGAAAGTTGTTAGAAAGTCGCTGCTGACCTACATACATACATACATAGATAGATGCCTTGGTGTGGTGTACTCGTGTGTCCAGGTGAGTGAGGTCAGTTAGGACAGCAAGGAAAGGAAGGACAAAATAATCTTTCCTGGTATCGTTTTCCTCAAATAATAATAATAATAATAATAATAATAATAATAATAATAATAATAATAATAATAATAATAATAATAATAATAATAATAATAATAATAATAATAATAATAATAATAATAATAATAATAATAACAATGAAAAACATAATAATAGTAACAACAATAACAATTATAAAAAACATGACAATAATAATAATAATAATAACAACAACAATAATAAAAACATGATAATAACAATAGTAATAATAATAATAATAATAATAATAATAATAATAATAATAATAATAATCCTCTTCACATGGTGCCTAGATTTTCATTTTGTGGGAAGATTCTGTGTGTGTGTGTGTGTGTGTGTGTGTGTGTGTGTGTGTGTGTGTGTGTGTGTGTGTAAACGTGAGGGTCGTCTATGATGCATAAATTAGAGGCAAAGGAGGTCAATGAAGGTCAATGAAGGTCACGTGATCCTCCCTGACCTTATATATTATTCACCTGTAACCTCATTACCATAATTATACTTAGAATTACCTGCATTTATATTACACCTTCTCTTAATTAAATGTCTCTATGTTTATTATTGCAATGAGATGCTTCTTCAACATTCTTTTTATTTGTATTTGTATTTGTATTCAATATTCTTTTTATTTTTATTTATTATTATCGTCTCTTAATCAAATGTCTCTATGTTTATTATTGCAATGAGATGCTGATTCAACATTCTTTTTATTTGTATTTTATTATTATAGTCACTCAAAATTTTGTGTATTGCAAAGAGATGCTGCTTTAATATTCTTTTTATTTTTATTTTATTATATTATCGTCTCTTTAACTTTTGTGTATTATAAAGAGAATCAAATTGCCTCCCTGTCTGTGTGTGGTTGGGAAGGTCGAATTTGGTTCATCCTTACTCTTCCTGGTGTGTGTGTGTGTGTGTGTTGCTGAAGTAGGAAGGTATTTGTGTGTGTGTGTGTGTGTGTGTGTGTGTGTGTGTGTGTGTGTGTGTGTGGCTGAAGTGGGAAGGTATTTGTGTGTGTGTGTGTGTGTGTGTGTGTGTATACAGTGCAGTGCTCCCTTCACAACTTCATCCTAACCACAACCTTTATTTTCTCTTAACGCACACCAAATTTCTCTCTGCCTCTATTACACACACACACACACACACACACACACACACACACACACACACACACACACACACACACACACACACACACACACACACATACACAAATAAACACGCACACACACACATATACATATATAGTACAGTCACAGATAAACATGTTATGTGTGTGAACAAACATAAACACCTAAACACACACACACACACACACACACACACACACACACACACACACACACACATACCCAGGTTGGTAGTGTCGAGGTCAGACAGGACGGGGGGGAGGGGGGACAAGGTAGTGAAGGGCGGAGGAGAGAGTGGTGGTGGTGGTGGTGGTGGAGGGTGAGGGGGAACATGGAGGAGTTGAGAGCGGTGGAGGGGCGTGAGGCACAGGTAAGAGAGAGAGAGAGAGAGAGAGAGAGAGAGAGAGAGAGAGAGAGAGAGAGAGAGAGAGAGAGAGAGAGAGAGAGAGAGAGAGAGAGAGAGAGAGAGAGAGAGAGAGAGAGAGAGAGAGAGAGAGAGAGAGAGAGAGAGAGAGAGGGAGTGAGAGAGAGAGAGAGTGGGACACAGGGAGGATTCCAGGAAACACCCTTGCCACAGAAACCAGGAAAGAATTCTCAGTAGGATATTAAAATTCAAGGCGTCGGTGTTTGTAAGGATCCAGAATGGCTATTTTTGGATCCCTGTATATGTTGTAATGAATGAGGAAGAGAGAGAGAAGACCACACTGGGACTGTAAAACCTTTGAGGACGAAGGAGAAGGTGATAATAGGCAGAGATGAGGAGGGACAGAAAGTATAAAGTATAAGGGACAGTAAGAAATATATGTATGAGGGACAGAAATGATGAGGGACAGCAGAGTATATGTATGAGGGACAGAAATGAGGAGGGACAGCAGAGTATATGTATGAGGGACAGAAATGAGGAGGGACAGCAGAGTATACGTATGATAGAGAGAGATGAGGAAGGACAGCAACTTATATGTATGAGGGACAGAGATTAGGGACAACAAAGTATACGTATGATAGACAGAAATGAGGGACAGCAAAGTATATGTATGAGGGACAGAGATGAGGGACAGCAAAATATACGTATGCTATATTGTATTTGCTCTTAACCTGACTGTACCGTAAGTCACATTAATCAATTGCTACAGTTGATGAGGTTTTTCATTGCAATATTTTTAGATGTGTATGTAACCTTCAATAGTTATCACCAAGTCTATCATTGTGCAGGATTGACTCGGCTCTGTGACGAGTTGTAATGTTATTTATTCATTCAGACTCTGGTACTGAACTTACAGCTTAATAGGCATCCATGTATTCCATATTTTTCATTTTAGTTATTTTGTACGTCCAGCATTTACACATTTCAGTCACGAAAATGCATCAATATTTTAACAAATGTGTGCCTTCCTCAAGTTAACAGACACCAAAAGAAATATTTATCCTCCAAGAAAACCATTCCCTAGACAAGAATAATCAAGTAGAAGACAGAAGACTTACCAGCATAGACGAAGGTGAAGATGGTTGCAGCCGTGAGGGCGAGCAGTGTGGCTTTAATGAGAGACATGTTTGTTTACTTTCTGTCTTGAGAGTGACCTTACTGTCGTCACTTGGTACACGGAGAGGCGTTGAGTTGCTAGGCGGACAGACCACAAGCTGATGTTAGGACAGATTAAGTGTGGATGTGTTCAAGTGTCAGGCTACTGTTGTTGTTGACGACTCTGTGGTTGGATGGAAGGTGGATGTACGAGAGAGTGACGGCAGAGATTCAAGTCACTCAGCAGGAGACACGGCGGGAGGGATGTAGCAGGGTTGGTTGCTGCCGCTTCACTGTGAGAGGAGGTCGAGGGGGCGTAGCCACCTCGACTTGCTTCCTTCACCTTCTTACTCACCTGCCCGTCCTCCCTCCCTCCCTCCCTCCCTCTAATGGGCTGCTTACGTTCACGCCCAGTTTTCATTGAGTTTCGTGGAGTTTTCAGCAGCTTTGAGACTCCTAAAAGAAAGATCACTTATCTCGGATTTTCAACATATAGAAAGCTCATAAGTAATTCATACAGAGACAAGGGAATACAGTCCTCTACTCCCGTGTAAGAAAGTCGTTTATATAATTACTAGAGAATTATAACTAAATTGTTTTTAATATAGAGTTCTTTCAAAGCCACATTTTACCGGGAAACACCAAGGTAGGGTGGGTTTGTGTGGTGACTTATGCGTGGGTGAACGGAAAAGGGGATGGAAGGATGGGGGTAGGGTTGGCTAGGGATGGAAGGATGGAAGGGAATGGTGGGCGGGGGATGGGGTTGGCTAGGGATGGGAGGGAATGGTGGGCGGGGGATGGGGTTGAGAGGGCACGACGGCGGTTGAGGATGGGGAAAGGAAGAGCAGGACGTAAGTTAGAGGATGATGGGGAAGGAGGCAAATGTGGGACCAAAGGTTAAGAAGAACAAAGCAGAACAGAGAGCATATAATATTATAACCTAGGAGAGAGAGAGAGAGAGAGAGAGAGAGAGAGAGAGAGAGAGAGAGAGAGAGAGAGAGAGAGAGAGAGAGAGAGAGAGAGAGAGAGAGAGAGAGAGAGAGAGACAGACAGACAGACAGACAGAGAGACAGACACAGAGAGAGAGAGAGAGAGAGAGAGAGAGAGAGAGAGAGAGAGAGAGAGAGAGAGAGAGAGAGAGAGAGATTGATTGGGAGAGAGAGAGATTGGGAGAGGGGTGAATTGGGAGAGTGGAAGGGATAAGTTATGAAAGGGTAGGGTGAGTGAGGGACTGGGAAGAGAGGAGGAGGAGGGAGGGGAGATAAAAGATATAGGATTTGGAGGAGAAGGGTGGGTAAGAAAAGAGAAACTAAACACAATACCCTCCAAATGTTACCCAGTGAGTGAGAAGAAAAGAAATAAACAAACGACACGGAACTCCCATCACTTATACCATCACACTCACGAACACTCTATTTCTATATCATCACTATCAATACCAACACACACTATCACCAACACACACTTTCACCATAACACACACACTATCACCAACACACACTATCCCTCACAACTCCATCACCAACACACACCATCATCAACACACACACACTATCCCCAACACACACTATCACTCACAACTCCATCACCAACACACACCATCACCAACACACACTATCACCATAACACACACACTATCACCAACACACACCATCACCAACACACACTATCACTCACAACTACATCACCAACACACACTATCACCAACAAACACCATCACCAACACACATCACATCAACACCAACTCATGATCAAATAAATATGTAATCGTTGCCAAAACTTTATTATCACTCTCATTCCATCCAACACCACTACACACTATCACCATTACATCTATAGCAAAGGAAAAGAATGGTTTGCCTTATTGCCTGCCTCCCTGTATGCGTAGTGTATGTAGTGTACTTCCCCTGTGACGCCATCAGCATACTTGAAGCGTGAGTGGGAATCCCTGCAATCACTCGTGCTATTTTCTCTGGCGCACCTGCTGGCATCGGGTCAAAGGGCTGTTGATACTGCTTCTCCTTATGCCGCTTCTCCTTCCCTCGCAAATCTTTCGTCTCCCGGATTCATTGTGTTCATTCATCCCGTGGTTTTTGTTTTGTTTTTCACATGGCGTGTGTGTTTAAAACCTCGATATTCATTTATGACTGACTGTAGCCAAGCCAACTAACTGCCCACCTCTGTATCACTTTCTCCCTGTCCCTCCTTTCCTTCTACTGTATTTCCTTGGTGTTTGTTTTCCCATCTTTCAAACACAAACACACCACAACTGATCCTAAATAACATAACAATAATACCATCTGAAAAAATTAATCACATGATGTATGTTGCCAATAAATGCTTGAACTGTTGTTGTCCATAAGATCTGAGTCACACACGACAATTTGAGTGACGCCTGTAAACACTGGTGGGAAGAAGCACCGAGTGTACAGGCGGCCTCAGGAATTCGTATACACCACTGGAACATCAAGGGGTCGTAACAACAACAACAACAACTAGAATATTTAGTACATTTGTTTCTAAACACCAAATTATTCTAGTAATGTTATCTGGCTATTACTTAAATCAGTCAGCAGAACAATGCCTATATACAGTATATATGTGCCGAATAAAAATCCCTTGTAACCAATGCTATATATGTGTACGAATTTCTGAAGCTGACTGTACATGCCATGGTGTTTGTATGATATTAACACATGGCTCCTAGTAGGCTCTCCTGATTCAAAGCATACAAGGGCTATTTACTTTGGCATATCAATGAGACATACAGCTTGGAACACAAGACGTGAACTGACTGAACCTCTCAGTTTATTGTGGTCCACTTGGATAGGAAAGCCACTGACAGGTTGGTTGGCTCTATAGGCTGGTGTGTTCCCAAGCCCCTCTGCCTAAAGTCAAGGTTATAGATCCTTAATTTATTCTAACAGTTTGCAGGGAGGCCTCACACTCCACATACCAATAATATTTCACAAGAGGAGTTGGTTGGGCTTCTCTATATCCTATCACAACGGTTCGTCTTTGATATAACTATTGTATCTTTAAGGAGTGTGTTAAATCTCATCAGTCACAACAACAACAACAACAACAACATGATGTGCTTGAATCATGCATGAAAAAAAAATTGATGGTATATTCTTGGAAGGTTATTTTTTTGGATGACGTACTGATGAGTCACCCGACCCTGTGTGAGAAAATGTAAGAGGATACTATGTCGACGATAAATTGGCATGTGTACAGTCATGGCTAAAAGTCCATGAGCAGGGAGTGGTACAAAGCCACAGAAGATACTGGGCAGAGAATTTGAATAAGTTAAGTTTGCACACCCCTCTGGCCTTGGTAGTTCACAGCTGAACCAATTGTTAGAAAATGGTCAATTTCACATAAACTGGCGATGAAAAGCTTCCATGTCCTGTCTCCAGCCTTGAATACAGCCAGTACACGTCACATTAGAAGGATTATCTTCCTCGCTAAATCCCTCCACATATATATATAATTGTATAGAACCTTGGAGATATTAATAACATTTTTAATTTGTCTGTTTAAAATTATATAGTACCCATTTATGAGTACATCACTGCCGTCATTTTGTATGTATACATAATAATAATAAGAGAGTATTTGAAAGTCATGTCTGGACTAAATACGAATAATCAGTAGAGGAATTATTGTGTGTAAGAAATATGAGTGTAGGTGTTTGTATATTTTCTTTACTTTTCTCTCATCCACAACATGAACTACATATAGGGGTAACATACGTGAAAGTTTGATATCTTCCTTCTGTTCCTAAGATGATAAACTTTCCAATCAATAGGTTAACTACCATCTTTTAATTTAATACAAGTAGCTACACACTACTTAAAACAATAACATCATATTATGTGAACGTGAAAACATTAGACAGTAAATTGTCTGAGATACCCATATGTGGATGATTATTATTGACCACGACTGTACATCCTTCTTAGCTTACAAGTATTGCCTTCAAACCGTTATATTTGGGTGGAGTTTCACATTTTATATTCTGTCACCACCCGACCAACTCATTCCTGAAACACCCTCAAGCACATATACCCACAATAATGGATTACACACACACACACACACACACACACACACACACACACACACACACACACACACACACACACACACACACACACACACACACACACACACACACGATAATGTACTACGCATACATACACATAATATTGTACTACACACACACACACACACACACACGATAATGTACCCCTTTTTTTTAAGTCGTCCCCCCCCTATTGGTGATTTAGGTAGAAGCTGTCCACCCCTCACCCACCTCACCCCCACAAAACAAATCTTAAAATATCTCACATTATAACATTTTAAATCTAACTTTCTTATCTCAATTCTACGACTTTGTAAACAGAAAAAACAAACAGTCTCTTTATTTATTTATTTGACTTTTAAATATTCCTCCATATAATTACACATCCCATCTCAAACTAAGAAGCTCAAAATATACAAAATAACATAAAGCATTCCTTTGAGACGAAGTTTCCTTCATTAAAGTAATATTGCAGACAATATTTGCTATTTTTGGTATCAATAAATAAAACAAATAATTATCTTTCAAGAAAAACAATAATTGGCTTGGCTGCAGTTGCACTTTGTCTGCTATTAGGATGAATCAAGGTATCAGATGATTTTCAAGTGCAACCCCGCATGAGAGGATCCAAATTCAGAATTGCATTCCTTATCTTTGCCTTTATCAAAACTAAACTAGAGAATCCTTGCTCACACAAATATGATGTTGACATCTGTACGTACAAATATGGCTATTACCTACTCAGCTAGATCCTTATATTCTGGAATATCAAGAAGGGTAACCCAGAAATTCATAGGATGGCTAAATGTCTTGAAATTCGCATTTTATGAATAATCCACTCGAAGCTCCAAAAGAGCATCACGATAATCATATCCTTCATCTGTGAAAGGATTAAGCCTCCACATGTTGGAGGTTAGCTGGTTATTCTCACTGTCTGGGAAATAGAAGTCAAGGTTTTCTTGCATCAAAGTAAGGTGTCTGATAATTAAGTGGGACATTTGTACCTCCAGTGTCTGCTCTGCTGCCTGCATATATACCACCTTCCCAGACACATTCTCGCATATATGAATCAAATAATTCAAAATAAGAAAAACAACTCTTTTCTACATTGCATCTCCATTTTTTCACCTTCAGTATAATCTATTTATTTTCCCTATACTTGTAAAAATATCCCCACCATTGCCTGGTCCACCCACTTGTCCACCCCAAGACAGCCGTCCCCCCCTCACTTAATCTCGTCCACCCAGGTTAAATAGCACTGCTGTGGAGGAATCAAGGCGCTTTAATGTATCGTAAAGTGTATTAAGGACCCTGTGATATAGTCATAAAATTGAAGGTTAATTAGTCCTTCAAATATTATCACGAAACACCACCAATAAGGAAGGACCGTGTTTCGTGGCATAGTCTGGAGGAATCAGAAGCCTCCAATTCTCATACACCATCACAGGGTCTTTAATGTCTTAATTTCATCGCCAAACTGAATACAAAGACGAATAAACGTGTCCAAAATTCTATTACCGTTTTGATTCAGGTTTGGAGGTTAAATTAAATGACTGTAACTTCTCGTCTCCGAATGCAAAGTGGTGGTGGTCGTCTATCTCAGTGTTGGGGGAGGGGGGGAGCGGGGGGGGAGCAGGGGAGGAGGGATATCAGTGCAGAGGGGGTCATCCAGTGAAGAAGAGGGGTGGGGGGTGGGGGGTGGGGGTGGAAATATCAGTGCAGGGTTTGGGGGGGAGGGAGGTTGTCCAGTGTAGGGAGGGTTAGGGGGGTGTTGGGGGTGGGGGTGGATGGGGGGTCTAGTACAGGAGGGTGTCGTGATGTGATTGATAGTTTACCCTCTCTCCCTTCTCTCTCTTCCTTCTCTCCCTCCATGGCTCTCCCTGACATCACCACCCCATCAGGCCTTAGACATCCGTGTGTGTGTGTGTGTGTGTGTGTGTGTGTGTGTGTGTGTGTGTGTGTGTGTGTGTGTGTGTGTGTGTGTGTGTGTGTGTGTGTGTGTGTGTGTCGTCCAGAAACCTCGTACTTCAGGTATCGGACTTCAACTCAGGAGGAAAGTTGAGAATAAAATGGTAAAAAATATGAGAATAGTAATATAAGATTGAAGGAAAAAAGGTGAAAATTAAATAATATATAGGAAAAAATCTGAGAGTGGTAATATGGGATTGAGAAAAAAACGATAAAAATAAATATATAGAGAAAATGATGAGACTGGTCACATCACCACATACAGGATATCTCTATCACTGAACACCTGTCATTTTTTTTCCCACCAACAACAAACACATCATTCCCCATCGTAAGTTATACCTGACCGTAGACGTGTGCTGGCTGGAGTGGTCCATAATAAAGTGTGGTGGATTTTCTCGCTCCTCTCACCAGCTTTCCAAACTCAATTCCAGGTCTCTTTATAACATTTTCTTGTTGGAAATTTCAAGAAGTGATAACCCCGAGTCAGGCGGCGCCTTGGGTTGTCAAAAAAAAACATAGATTGCTTTTGGAGCGATTGCAATGTTTGAAGTTATTTTTGTTTTAAGGAAATATACTGTATGTTATTTTTTCTCATTGCATAAAGCTTTTCTCGTCTACCTTCCCCATGTATGCAATGATATATATATTACTTCATCCATAAACACTGAATACATGAATTCTTGCCAAGGTGCGTGTGTAAGGTTGGAAGTAAACTGTTAGCCGGACCAGTAGGGAAGGAAAGAGGAGGTTGGGATTCCCGACACTCAGCCACCACTCACCACGGACGTCGCGTGCATGAGATGTTCACTAGAGAAGAAAAACGGAGCGCAGGTGGAAGGGCAGAGCAGAGCAGGGCAGAGCAGGGCAGGGCAGGGCAGGGCAGGGCAGGGCAGAGCAGGGTGGGAAAGATATCCGCCCACAGCATCCGGGATCCGGCACTGTGGGCGGAGAGGGGCAGTACAGGATGAGATAGGAGGGGAAAGATAGGATAGAATGAAGAGGGAGGAAGGGAGGAGTAGAACAGGATGAGAAGGAAAGAAGGGGAAGGGTAGGATGGAACGAAGAGGGAGGAAGGGAAGAGTAGGATGGGTGAGAAAAAGAAAAGGAGGAGGATTGGGAAAGGCACAAACCATTATGAATATGGTAAAGAGTTACACGTCGTAATAAAATAATAATAATAAATAGTAATAAACATGATACAACATTAAAATAGTATGATATCAATAAACCATTTAATTAAGTGTATAGTATACTTTTGGTGTACATTGGAGCACCATGATTCCTCCAAAACTTGACAGGTTTAATTAAGGGGGTGAGGGAATAGGGGGACAGGCTTGGTGGGGGTTTAGCGGGGTCGGGGGGGGGAGTAGGGGGACAGGCTTGGAGAGGGGTGAGGTTAGGGGACCAGATGTACACAAATATTGGTAGCCTGCCTCTTGTGTGAAATATATTTTGAAAGAATCAGTTGCTCCAGATTTACCAAGAGTGTATTATTATTATTATTATTATTATTATTATTACCTCTAATAAGTTGTAGTCCTTTCATCACGTCCTTCTGAGAAAGTGTGTCTCAAGATGGGTCAGGTTCAGCATCAGTGTAGTATAAAGAGTTGAAAAAAAATTATTGTCTTGTGGGGGAAACCTTTAGCCTTGAGGGTATGTATGTGTGTGTTGGTTTCCATTGTGGTGAGTAACAGTGTTTGGTTTTTGTCAGGTTGAAAAAATAAAGGGTAGTGGAGTGATGATGTTGTTGAGGAGGAAGAGGAGGAGGAGGAGGAGGAGGAGGAGGAGGAGGAGGAGGAGGAGGAGGAGGAGGAGGAGGAGGAGGAGGAGGAGGAGTAGGAGGAGGAGGAGGAGGAGAAGAAGGATGATGATGATGATGAGGAGGAGGAGGAGGAGGATGTATTTCTCTTTTCTGAATAATATTTATGTGATATTTCCAAGTAGTCAGAGTCTGGAACACACAGGCATGTAACATAAACAAACGCGTTCATTCACACCAATATTGCTTCCTACTTCATACTTATGCTTCCTACTTCGAGGTATAATGTGATTCGATGATGAATTATTGTGCATTGGAAAGAAGGATGTACGGTATTTATTTCTTTAGCTTGAGAATACCTGAGTGACCGCCCTTCTGGCAGGAATATTAATTTTGCTCAATAAAAGATTACGATATACTTCAATACATTTGCTTACAATGTTCGTATCAAGAAAAGTTATCAAATAGGCTTGCCAGGACATCGAGCGAGAGATAGATAGCTAATGTAATAATATATGAAATCAAAATAAAATAATATAGTGTTGGCTTTTGATAATAGTTCAAGAGAGTGTATATAAAAAATCTACCTCGGTTGGAGCACCAGAATGATGATGATGATGATAATTCTAGTACGAGTGGATGATAAAGTCAGACTGTGTGTGGGGTGTTTCCCTTCACCTCTACGACCTGACCCCCTCCTTCCACTTCAACATGACCCCTTCCTCCTCCTCCTCTACCCCCTCTCCTTCCATTTCTTCCACTCATTCTCCTCCTCCTCTTCTACCCCCTCTCCTTCCATTTCTTCCACTCATTCTCCTTCTCTTCTCCCCCTCTCCTCCTCCTTCTACTTTTTCCACTCCTTCTCCTCCTCTCCCCCCTCTCCTTCCACTCCTTCTCCTCTTCCTCCTATTCCTCCTCCTCCGTCTCCTCTTCCTCATACACCTCCTCATTCCCCTGTTCCTCCCCCTCCACCACCTCCCACTCCTCCCCCCCCCCTACTCCTCCTACTTCTCCTCCTCCTTTTCACACACACCCTCTCCTTCCACACCCCTACAACCACCACCCACTCCTCCTCCACCTCCACCACCACCTCCACCTCCACCTCGCTCTGATCCAGTTCTCTTGGAATGTCCCGTTGCCACACACACACACACACACACACACACACACACCGTTCACTACATCCGGCAACACACTCACCAACTATATACGATTTAACACCCGTCAACATCGTGTAGTTTTTTTTCTTTTGTTTTTCCTGAATAATTTTTTTCTGTGTCCACTTTCATTTACTCTGAGACACAGCCTATACTCTATTAAGGGGACAGTATACTTTTGATAGATTGGAGCACCTTGATTCCTCCAATATATGCCAGGAAACAGACCCAGATGAAGAGAAATAATGGTATCATGTTGCCTGGAGTAGTTTGGAGGAATAGTTTGCTCCAGATTTATTTACCAACCAAAACAAACCATTCAGGACCCCCATGCATGATGTAGTCAGAAATTGGAGGTGAGTGAGTCATTCAAACATTGCCACGAAACACCACCTACATGGAAGGAGCTTGTTTCGTGGCATAGTCAGGAGGAATCAGAAGCCTCCACCAGGCCTCATACACGATCACAGGAACCATTAGGACCCTGTTATAGTGTATGGGAATTGGAGGCTTCTGATTCCACCTGACTCCAACTTGAATTGAACACTTCTGATTCAAACTACTCTAAGTTATTCTACTCTAAGCTAATCTCTAACTAAATCTCTACTCTAAACTAACAAAATAACTAACTAACTCTACTCTAAGCTAACTAACTAAATAGATCTCTATTCTAAACTAACTAACTAACTAAGTAACTCTACTCTAACAAGCTAACTAACTAACCAACTACCTAAACTAACTACTCTAAACTAACCCACCATATCTCAGGTTCTCATGAATAGAGAAGTGAGTAAGTGTTTGTAAGTCGAGCACTGTTGGGAAAGAATAATAAATAATCATCCAGTATAGCCAACACGAGACACGAGACATACACAAAAACTCCCCTATTGAAATACTCGAATAATAATTAAAGGCTTGTGGAAAATTAACACTATACTATTTTCTTATCTATTTTTTTCTCTCTCTCTTTCCTCCTTCATTGCCATTGGGAAATTTTCAATGACTAAGTTGGTTACATATATATATATATATATAGTTATTAATTACTACTAATACCTATATAGACATTATTGTTTTTATTATTAAAGATATTCTCTATGTTTATTAATTAATTCGTGGTAGATATTATACACACAAAAAAAACTTTATTTCTGTTAGGCCTATACAAAAAAAAAAAAAAAAAATTCCATCTATACAAGACTATATTAATTAGTCAGTTGAAGTGCCTTGAAAACTTCCTCCCTCTCTCTGTGATTATGATCTCTCTCTCTCTCTCTCTCTCTCTCTCTCTCTCTCTCTCTCTCTCTCTCTCTCTCTCTTAAGGGGAGGGTATAGTCGTGACATTTTTGGAGATAATGATTCCTTTAAACTATTCAGGCAACAAGATACCATTATTTTTCTTCATCTGGGTCTGTTTCCTGGCATACTTTGGAGGATTCAAAAGTATACTCTCCCCTTAATACTAATAAAATGGTGTATAACTGTTATAATATCCTTTGTATTCCTTTGTATTGTTCCCTCAGTTAAACCAACCAAGGTCTCTCTCTCTCTCTCTCTCTCTCTCTCTCTCTCTCTCTCTCTCTCTCTCTCTCTCTCTCTCTCTCTCTCTCTCTCTGTGTGTGTGTGTGTGTGTGTGTGTGTGTGTGAGTGTGTGTGTGTTCGTATATTGGTGTAAGTGTGTGTGTGAGTGTGTGTGTGTGTGTGTGTGTGTGTGTGTGAGTGTGTGTGTGTGTGTGTGTGTGTGTGTGTACCGTAATTCTCTTCCGCGTCTGGTCATTGCAAGGAGATGGTAGTGACGTCAGAATAGTATTAATTAATGATAAAATAATTGTCATTTTTCACAACTTAACACCTTCATTCATTCATTCATTCCTCAGAAACATGACAAAGTGATGAGGGGGTCTGGTTAATTAATAAGTGGATAGGATGTACAGTTGGACACAGGAATTCGTGGTATAACCCAAGTGAAAGATGGTCAATTTCTCCCAATATCAAGTTCCTTAGTGCCAAATAGGAGACACCAGGGGCAGAAGTTAGTATTGAGGATGGTAATAAAAAACAAGTACCTGATAATAGAAATAGACACTGCATGGTTACTCACCCAACCAACTAAATAATTCCAATGGAGATATTATTGTGTATTTATTTATTTATTGTCTCTATAGGTATTTAAAACACACTACCTGAATACCTATATTATTGATCGTGACTGTACAGTGTTTGTGGTATTTATATATAACTGGAGCAACTAATATTTCTCCAAACTATTCCAAGCAACATGTATATAGGCCAACCATTATTTTTGTTCATCTGTTGGTCCTGCTGTTTCCTGGTATACTTTGGAGGAATCAATGAGCTCTCAATTTCTCCAGAGTAAGGTACCAACACCATACAGTCCCGTTAATTAAATCTTATACGACGTGGTTTGATTGGAACATTTTTATATGAATGAAATTGATCCACGTATTTTAAGGGAATAGTATACTTTTGATAGATTGGAGTGCCTTGATTCCTCCAAAGTATGCCAGGAATCAGAACCAGACTAACAAATATAATGGTGTCCTGTTGCTTGGAAGAGTTTGGAGGAATTAGTTGCTCCATATTTACCAGCAGTGTACTTCCCCCTTAATTGGTATGTCAACATCGCAAACCCCGTTGAAAATATGGTAAACAGTCAGTGAGGAATGGTGACGTCACTCCTAATAATATCCTCTTACGTCATGTTCTCCCCTATAGTCATCAAACAAACAAACATTTAAATACTTTCATCCATCACGGAAAAAAAATCGAATCACTCTCATGAATACGATTGGCTGATAAAATTAATGACCTCAAACACGGAAACAGTAAATAACTATATGTATATATCAATATATCTTTTGCAATCTGGTCAGAAAATACATAAACAGTAATGGACTATGTATGTATCAATATATCTGTTTCAATCTGGTCAGAAAACACGGGAGACAGTAAAAAACTATGGATATATCTACTGTATATTTCTTTTTCCATCTGGTCAGAGAACAAAGCTACTCTCCTCTACTTTGTTGATGAGTGACGTCACACATTGGACTCTGACGTCACACATTGGACTCTGACGTCACACCTTGGACTCTTGACGTCATGAATCTTAACCCCTTCTTGCGTAATCACATTCTTTCTGACTCGTCACTCCTTACCTTGAATCCTAACCCTGACCTTTGAGTTAAATAGGTGTACACTTGTATTCTAATAGGAAAGGGAAACTTAATCCTAGTGTGCTTATGTTTCCAGTCTAGTGTGTGTATATAAATAGATAGATAGATAGATATAGATAGGGATAGATATACAGTGATAGATAGATATTGATAGATATAAATAGAGATTGATAGATATAGATAGATAGATATAGAGATAGATATACAGTAGATAGATAGATATAGATAGATAGATAGATAGATATAGATAGACAGACATAGATATAGATTGATAGATATAGATAGATATAGATACAGATACATATAGATAGATAGATAGATAGATAGATATAGATAGAGATTGATAGATATAGATAGATATACTGTAGATAGATAGATAGATAGATAGATAAATAATGTGTGTGTTGTGTGTTCTTTCACAATAATGTGTATTAAATATGAATGGGTGACAATCTATTCAATAAAATTAACGAAAGAATAAAAACTACAAGAAGAAAAAACGTAAGGGGGTGTGGGAGTAGGGGACAGGCTTTGGGGGGGGGGGGACTGGGGGTGTGTGGGAGTAGGGGACAGGCTTTGGGGGGGGTAGAAAGCCTGTCCCTCTATTCCCCCACCCCCCAAAACCCCCCCAAGCCTGTCCCCCTATTCCCACACACCCCATTAAGAAATTCCAAGGAAGCCCAAAGCCCGCCAGTTCATGGAAGGTGATGCTAACAAAACAATACACTATACTGTATATATAAACAAACCCGGATACATATATACTGATTGGTACATACATACATGACAACCAAACACCTCTATATAAATACGATACTGGTTTGATTTTGTCGGATACCAAAGTGTTGCCTGATATTCCCTGAGTGTCGATTATGTTTATGTGGAAATCTAACTAATATCTGTATTATGATATTTTTTTTTTATTATTATTATTATTATTTTTATTAATTTATTGTTATTAGTTTTATTATTGTTGTTATTTTATTATTAGTAGTATTGTTATAATTATTATTATTATTATTATTATTATTATTATTATTATTATTATTATTATTATTATTATCATTATTATTATTATTATTATTATTATTATTATTATTATTATTATTATTATTATTATTATTATTGTTGTTGTTGTTGTTGTTGTTGTTATTGTTATTGGTATTATTATTATTTTTATCATTTTTATTGATTAGACGAAATCTAATCAAACTTTTTTCTTTTCTTGGAGTGTGGAAATCTACTAATACCATTTTTTTTTTCTTGAAGTTTGGAAATATCAAATTATACTCTTATTTCTTCGTATCGAAAACTACCACCATTATTTTTTTTCCCTTGGTATGTGGAAATCTACCAACACTACAAAAAGAAAACAAAAAACAATGATACTTTTGTTTTGTTCACTGACACCACATGCATGCTATTCCAGTCCTCCCTCCTACTCCTTTCCCTTCCTAACTTTCTCCCTCCCTTCTTCCCTTCCCCCTTCCTTCGTGCTCTTTCTTTTCCTTCCCTCCTTCTCCCTCCCTCCTAATCCTTTCCCTTCCTAACTTTCTCCCTTCCTTCTTCCCTTCCCCCTTCCTTCGACCTCTCTCCCTTCTTCCCTTCCCCCTTTCTTCATGCTCTTTCTTTTCCTTCCCTCCTTCTCCCTCCCTCCTAATCCTTTCCCTTCCTAACTTTCTCCCTCCCTTCTTCCCTTCCTTCTTTCCTTCCCCATTCCTTCGACCTCTCTCCCTTCTTCCCTTCCCCCTTCCTTCGTGCTCTTTCTTTCCCTTCCCTCCTTCTCCCTCCCTCCTAATCCTTTCCCTTCTTAACTTTCTCCCTCCCTTCCTTCCTTCCTTCTTTCTTTCCTTCGTCCATTCCCTTACTTCATTCTTTCCTTCCCCCTTCCTTTCGTCCTCTCTCCCTTCCTCCCTTCCCTCTTCCTTCGTGCTCTTTCTTTCCATTCCTTCCTTCTCCCTCCTTTCTTCCATCCTACCTTCATCTCCTTCCCTCTCTCCCTTCGTCCCTTCCTACCTTCATCTCCTTCCCTCCCTTCCCCTCTTCCCTCCATTCTCCTTTAGTCAGTCTATTCGTTGGTCGAACATAGGCACACAAATTTTTACAACCCCAAGGTACAGTACTAGACACAGAGGCGCCCCCCCCCCCTCTCTCTCTCTCTCTCTCTCTCTCTCTCTCTCTCTCTCTCTCTCTCTCTCTCTCTCTCTCTCTCTCAGACACAACACAATTAAATGTTTCTCCCCAGAGCGGCAGTAATAAAAGTCGAGTTGACAAGACGGGTCTGGGGTCCACTCCACTGCTCTGCTGCCTGATACCCTTTGTGTTGTGTGATAGTAGACGACAACAACGACGACGACGACGACGACGGTGGTGATGATGGTGATGGTAGTGATGGTGGTGATGGTGGTGGTGATGGTAGTGGTGGTGGTGATGGTGATGGTGGTGGTGGTGGTGGTGGTGATGGTAGTGGTGGTGGTGATGGTGGTAGTGGTGGTGGTAATGGTAGTGGTGATAGTAGTGATGGTGGAGGTGGTGGTAGAGGTGATGGTGGTGATGATAGTGGTGGTGGTGGATCCTTTGTTTCTCTTCAGACCAGCAGCAGCAACATCAGCAGCTTGGGTGGACAAAATTGAACTGTACAACATTTTCCCTACTTCGAAAATAATGTGCCACAATTAATAATTACAGTGGGAATTACATAGTCCAGACGGATATTTATTTATTTATTTATTTATCTATTTATATATATTTAGGGAGGGGGATGTACGAAGGCAAAATGGGGTGGAAAGGGGAAATTATTATGAGGTAGGTAGAGGGAAAAGGGAGGATCAATTTACAAAGTTTGTAGTAATATATTATGTGGTAAAAGTCACGTAATGGAAACGAAATGCATGAGGCGTGAGAGTCCGGAGATAAGTAGCAAAAAGTATCTTTACATAATAATATAGTTAAGGCTTATCTACGTAAATCCTGCATTCAGCTAACTAGACAATCATAATCATAAAAATAATCTCATGTACAGTCGGCCACAGAAATTCGTACACAGTCATTGGTTTAATAAGGAGGTTACTAGAAAAGTAGGTGTTAGGAAAATACTATAGAGAATTTTCTAGTTGTAAATGAACCTTTGATGTGACAGTGGTGTATACGAATTCCTGAGGCCGACTGTACATTACGTATAGGCTACAGGTCCACTGAAGTTACTATATTTAAATAAAAAAAATTGAGAATTTCTACGACTTCAAAATAATTGCATCGTGGTTGTATTTCCTGGTATAGGGCGCGTCGTTGTTTATGCAAATAAAGGGAGTGAGTGTGGAGCCTTTCTATAGCTGCCTACCCTGGCCCACCAACCAACATCTCCACCACCACCACCACCACCACTCCACTCCACTCCACTCCAGGCCAAACCACGCAGCCTCCACCTTCACTATAGGCAACCCAGTACCTCATTAAACTCTTCCGGTTTCCCCTGAGAGAGAAAGATAGATAGAGAGATATACTCATGATGTGTGTGTGAGAGAAAGACACTGCAGGTGTATGTGATAATATTATACTTTAGAAGAGAGAGAGAGAGAGAGAGAGAAAGAGAGAGAGAGAGAGAGAGAGAGAGAGAGAGAGAGAGAGAAAGAGAGAGAGAGAGAGAGAGACTGGCTTACTTACTTACTGAAGGTGTGTGTGTGTGTGTATGTGAGTACAGTATAGTATGTGCAAGCACGAATAAAATGGATGAACTGAAATGAGCCAGCAATATTTTGTCCGTTTCTGCCTTGCCGAGAAGGGTTGAAAAGTTTTACCCTTACCACTTCCAGCATTGTAATCAACATTTAGCTTTATATTTATAATGATTGTAATAATGAGAAGACTATGATGATAAAAATGTAGCAGTTGTCCTTCATATTGAGCTCAAAATTCAGATGTCAATACACTATTAGGATTAGATCCCACATGTTACGTATTGCTATCTTATTACAGGCCGTCTTGATTACACCCAGCTACAGCGAAGGTGTTGTAGTAGGAGGTTTGGTGGCTTTCTAAGCAATGACTTATTACAATCTCGTGTAACGGAGAAGTAAGCATTTTGTCAGTTCCAGCCATTGATTCCATTTAATCTCGACCTCCTCTTCGTTGAACACACAGAGAGAGAGAGAGAGAGATACTGTAAAAGTTAAGCAATATCAAGGATGGTGCGGGATGGTACACGTAGCCTGCCAAGCGGATGTAACGCTTCGAGGAAATCATGTAAGTCTGATATAAGCAGCACCTCACTCCACCAACACATACATACGTACATACATATATTGCATACACACACTCATACACATATACTTGGGCTGCCTTCTGTCTACGGCCAGCATCAAGGCAACAAAATCGTTTTAATCACTATACCGAAAACACTACAACTATATTTGTTATTAGGTATCTCCACAACAACAAACTTCCCTCACTACAGGCTGGACTCCAAATCATTACTGCACCGCTGTTATTTTTCTCTGTATTTCGACTTCTATCCCCTTTTGTGCTGTTATCACACTACAGCTACCAATGTATCGTTTTAACAGCTTAGCGGGAGGGCGGCATTGTGTGAGAAAAAGTGAATGAAGGGATGTAGAACATAAATGGGATGCCCAACTCAACATGCTCAAAGTAATTTTCAGAATGGAGTATTCCCCATTATGGTGTATCCTGACTTATAAGGTTTAAAGTATATAAGCAGAAAACCAAAAGTATAAGATGAGGATAAAACTATTTGTTTATATCAATATAGTAAATCTTTATTGCAAATTGTACAATCTTGTATTTCCAGGCAAAGGAGCATGGTATGGCATGTGAGGTATAATACATTACTTGACACTACAGTACAGTACAGTAATGATGTGAACCTTATTTGGACACCTGGATAATTATACCAAATCATATTTTTCACTGGAATGAAGATCTGCTGGGACAGAATGACAATATTTGTAGGTTAAACCCAGATTGTGGGAAGCATTCGAACCTGAACACTGTTGGTCTGAGTTTCAGTATTAAAACCCTTAGTGCTAAGCAAGTACAAGTGCTCAAATATGACTATGTAAGTCTAGTAGGACCAATCTAGTGTCTGGCCACAAAAATAATCCATCTTGTTTTGATAAGGGGTTCTCCATGGCAAGATGAATGGTTTGATAGGATGACAAATTTGCAGAGCCTGCACACCATTGAAATCACCATCTTCTGGTTATAAGGAAGACAACTTCAGGGGAAAACCACAGGCAGGGTCAGATTTGGGTCAGTGGGTGCCAGAGGAGAGAGCAGAACAAGGTAGTGCATCCATCCTCTTGTTTTGGGAAACCCCAGATTAGTTTGGAATCCAGCAGAACAGAATTGATTTCTTCTGAACAGAGAGGCAGCATAGTAGCCTAATTCTTGGATTTCATAAACTATAGGATGGCAGACAATGAATGAAAATAATGGAATCAGAAAATAATAAAAATTATTCATTTAGTAGAAAAACACATTACCAAGGACAAAGGAATATCGAATTTCATAATTATACATACTGTACATCTTAATCTAACATGCAATATACAGAAAGACAACATTTTTACAGTAATTTATCTTTAACTCAGGTGGTATATCAACCAAATAAACAAGTAATACCTCTTGCACTTCAAATAATAATTCTACTCTGTATTTATCTAATACCTTGTAATACTGACACCTCACAATAAATAGAACATGGTGTACCAATCATATAATTATATGACTTAGTTTGTTAATCACATCAAGAGTCGGTTTACATGGAAACTCATTTACTGTACTACAATTCCTTCCCATGCTGATTATTTTCTACCTGGACATGCATGTATTGTACCAGGGTCCAGGTCTCACAAGCTCATACAGAGGAAGTGTGCATATACTCACATATACACGTCTCCCATCTTGCAAACTGACACCCGACACCCATATGCAGAATTGGACACTATAAAAGACCAAAGGAAATTATAGATTTGCCAGTGACTTCCTTTTACTGTACTGTACATAATATATGACCTGTTAAACATCAAACATCTTGTTGCATTATTTCATGTACTTTGAGTTGTAAAGCATAGGATGGATAAAATGGGGCAAACACAACTTACTCTATCTTTGTATTGTAATATACTGTGCTTACATATTAACAAATACACACAGCAGATTGTAATATTGTTGGTGCATAGGCAATAACATAAACTATTGCTCATTAACCCTATTAACTCTCCTCAACCTGGGTGGGCTATGAATTATGGACTGTAACTGTACTGTACCCATTAACTGTAAGGAGCCATCAACTGGTGGGCCTCAGTAGCCACCCCCACAGCCTAGTAATATCACCCCTACCCTGTACTGTACAGTCACGTACCACAATCCCTAGCCCACCTGAGTTGAAGCCCGAGATCTGAAGCAGGTGGTTTCTGGATGACAGCCCACCTAAATCATCACGAGGCCACACACATTTCAAACCAATGGAGGCTTTGGGTGGGCTGGCATCCAGAAACCACCATCTCTAGATCTCTGGCTTTAACTCAGGTGGACTAAGGATTGCGGTGCACGGGTGTACTTCTGCACAAGTAAGGTAAACAATATATAGTTTTTAATTTATTGTTGTATTTTACTATAAATACACATAATTACTTTTTATACTGCATGAGCAATAATGTACGGTCGTGGTCAATAATTATCATCCACAATGGGGCAACTATGTTAAAGTTTTATAATTTCCCTCTGTTCATTAGCTGGGAAATTTTTCAATAAATAGGTTGAGCAGCATCTTATAATTTACTTCAATCAGATACTCACTATTCAAATTATAACATCATAATTATGAAAACATAATTATACTCATAAGTCTAACTCTAATGTCAGGATCATCCATTCCCCAAATTATCCAAATTCCCCATCCATCTGCAAGTGAATTCCACATAAATAAGCTCGTTTGTTTACCAAATTCCTTCTTATTCCCTACTGGATAATAATACAAAAACATATCCCACAGCACTTTGCTTTATATATTTCAAAAGGTAATCAGGATGACACAAAGATGTGAATACAGATGGGGAAGGTGAAGCTCTGATTTTCTCTACTGCCATGATCATCACCAATACCCCATTTCCCTCTTTTTTTTCTTTCTTAGGGGGCAGACTCCTGGGCCAGGGATGGAAACAGGAAATCAGAAATAACCAAGAGGGACACAATAACCAGTGGAATGGCTCAAACTTTCATTCAGTCCCCCTTACAAGTCTACAAAATTTTCAGCTCTCCTCAACATGTTCTTGTATGCAAAACAAGTCTCTTCTTTATTTAGCTTTGGTGAAAGAAGCATTTCATGAACTGTCAAGTTAAAACATGGTTGTCAGCCCTAATATGCACTCCTCCTTGCAAATCTTTTCTATTCCTGCCTTTGTTGCTTCTCATGCACAAGTTCATTTGTTTTATCCATTCCTAATCCATGCTTTCTTAAACAATCATTCACCATAATCATATCATTATCTCTTCAAGCTTCCTCATCTCCTTTGCACCTTCTACTCCCTCTTATACACCATTTTTATTACTGTATTCTCTTTTTCTCCATTCCAGCCACATGCCCATACCACCTCGGGACCATTTCCTCTACTTCATTCCATGATCAAGTGATTTACTCGTACATTATTAAAGCGCTTGAATCTACGATGGTAACCCACCCTGCTCTTCAACAATATATCAATGTGAGCATTACCTTGAGCAGCACTGAACCTATACCAAAGTACTGTAGGAGAAGCAGTAAATTCAGTGCTGTATATTCGTACAAAACATGTGAATATATAAATAGTTGCTAATAAATATATATCTTTTATAGTACTAAATCTTCATTGACATCAATATATGATTCTACTGCTATTTGTGGTATGACTTACAAGATATAGGTCTTCCAGATACATCAAAAGATAATATATGGTCTCCATTAATAGCGATGCACTCTGAAATTATCAACTAGTTTCATATACAACCTATTTCTAAAGCTACATATAATAATTGTGCAGAACTAGCCAGGACAGTGCAACAATGGTCACTCCATTACTCCTTGAACTAGAAAATAACTGTTTTCCTCTTGGAGGAATATCAATACTTTTTATAATGTACTGTACAGTAATTACATAAATTATATTGACACTGTAATACTATGAAAAGATTCTTTGAGAAAAGTAACATTACAGCATTGTATTCTACATTACTCAAATTACCACTGCTTATTAAATTTAAAAATTATATTATTGAAGAGTATACTTAAGTAGTTTGAAACCTGCTCCTGTCCATAGTTTTCAGTTATAGTATTGGTCATTCTTTCATTATGTACCTCACTAGTTTAACTCTCAAGTGCTCTATTATTTCTAGCTAAATGAATAGACACCCTGCTGATGACATTAATTCATCATTACAATGCACCTTGTTAATAATTATGTTACAGTACTAAAAATTCATCAATAGCAGCTGAGTTTCTGCAGCCTGGTGCACATTCCTCATTAAATGCTGCTTGTGTGATGGCACATTTTGATGACAAAATGCATCCTTGTCCACTGCTTCACTTTAAATGGTCAATGATTATCATTGGTTAGAGAGGCAGGAAAAGATAGAGTAAACCAGTTGAATTATGTGATAATATGTTAACACTGACTTGTACACACATGTTTTGGAGACAACATGTTGGGTCCGATTCACTAGATTTTGTTTCGTTGTGGACTATATTCATACTGGATTGATTGGCGTAAGCAAATCCACATCCCATGGTTTAAAAGTCATTCCTCAGTTACTTAGCCTAAAAAATACTTAGTGTGAACATTAATGCAGAATTTTTTTTAAATGCTACAATATAATTAGTGTACTGTACCTTCATATGAGTATAATGGAAATGAGTATGAAGTAAGATTACCCTCTAGCATATTTCTCTCTCCCTCCCTCCATTTCTAACCTAGCATTAGTAACAAGAGCATATCATGATCATCCTAAATCACTTGTCAAGAACAGTCCATTATACTGTAATTGTATGAAGATATAACTGAGGTCAAACCCTCATAGAAAGGTCTTGGGGATACTTGGAAGGTTTTTCCGCCCTATCGATCTCAAATCAGTCTCTATTAACTCTTCTATTACTCCTCCATTCTTTTCTTTTCTTTTTTTTTGCTGTCCCTCCACTCTATCTCCTTCTCACTTCCATTTTCAATGTTGCCAGATCATTCTTTCATTCATTCACTTGAGTCTAACACAATAATATAAATAGACTTATGAATATGATATTACTGTATACATTAAATAATGTTTTACTTCAAAATAAAGTTCACTAATTGTATCATGATACAAAAGAACGACAGCACACTATACAGTACTACCAGTACACAAAAACAGCACTTGCTATCCAAGTTAAATGATCAAAAAAGAAAGTGAACTACAGTAGAAAAATTAACAATAGCTAACCAAGAATAGGCACTTCATTAAATGCAAAATAACTCCCTCAAACTATATTGTACAAGGAGTACAGAGGTGGCACTTTGGGATGTAAAAGCAATATACTGTACATGATTCACTCTAAAATGTATTAAAAGTTCTTGTTAAATAGCACTAGATCATTATTTACATTGTTTTTCTCAATCTGGAGTCCACACAAGAAAAATGTAATGATATATTTACTATTAATTGTGCACTGAAAATTGTACTCAGTATCAACGGTTACCAGTTAGTCAGCATTATGCATAAAATATCTAATTAATTATTATTTTCCGTGAACTAGATATACAGTAGTATACTGTATGTATGCTATGGTACCCACCCATGACTTATAAGCTGGATCTAGTCGTGAACGGATGTCCTGGAATGAAGCTTATTTAATGTAGAGTTATACACTATGTATAATTCTGAGCTCGTTCAGAAAAGATGAAATGGGTTTAATGTATGATGTTCGTTTTTGTGCAATGCCTTAATATTATAACTACAGTAAAAACTAAAAATGCTCAAAGTAAACAACAATTACAGCAAGCAATCATACAAAACAAGTGCACGAGATATTTCCACTTCCATTTTTCCTCAACAGATTGAGAACTACGGATCTCAAATAGGCTACAATAAAAACAGTAGGTAATTGCACCTAATGTAACTGTATATCTGAACCACAATACTATAATGACACTTTTGTCTCAGCTGAGTTCCTCATTGTATAGGCATTCACTTTCTTATGACAGAAGTGCACTGGTATATCATAATATAATAAGATAGTACTGTACATAAATAATTCACTGATAATTTACATCTTGCCCATCTATAAAACCATTTCTTCATTCACCACTGTATTGTATTCTTACAGGATAAACTGGATTGAATTTGCTTAACCACTGAAGTTCCTGTACTCCATACTGTATATTGTCGAGAACACTACAGTATAGTATATTATAATGGACAAATTAGCCATAAACTGTCTTCATTATCACTAAACCCAGGACAAACTTTATATTATGGAATGCTTTACACCAAAAGCCAAACAAGTCTTACAGTAAAAGGCATGTCAGGTCACTGTCAAAAAGCAGTGAAGGTGGAGACAAGCTGGCAGCCTCACAAAACGCCTGCTGATACCACACACTCCAACATCAGCTCATCAGTTGGCCTTCCCACGCTTCACCTTGCTTATGTTGGCTTTTTTCTTGTCTTTGCGATTCTTATCCTACAGGAATATAAGAGACAGAATTATATATACAGTACAGTTAACCAGAGAACTGCAGCACCAAGAAAAATAGTCGTCCTTGTTTGTCGATCATTTCATGGACTCCAAAGAATACTCTCATCAAACATATTAATTTCTGAAATGAAAGAGCCCACAAATGTATACAATTCAGTACTATCAACAAGATAGCTGTAAGGATTACATGAAAAATGTGCTGGCACTTCGACACTCTGCCTTTGTTTAACAAGAGCCAGGAAAAGTAAGGAGTTGTAGACATAGCTATGTCATGTTAAAATTGCACCAAACTGGCTCTGTCCCATAGTACAGTACTGGGCAATGCTATATAGTGTACACTCTTTATACCCCATGCATTTGCAACAAGATTTTGGTGACGGAAACCTGGTGGTAAAATATGCAGAATATATGGCAACGGTAATTATACTGTACAGTAATGTAATAATTTTCAAAACTTTACCAAAGTTGAATGATACGTCATACATCAAGCACCAGTATTACTCATATTTCTGATTCTAAATGGTGGTTAAGTACAATATATACAATAAATAGGCCCAGATGAAAGCCATGTGCAGTAACGTGCCATGCAAGTGTAAATAAATGTAATAGAATTTCTGAATGTCTACACAGCTCACAGACACACTAAGAATCCTTTTGGCTATACCAATATAATTTACTTAGTACTTGTATTACAATTTTTGGTCCCGGTTTATGTCATCATAAACCCAGTTGTGCACAAAAGTGAGCTTCATGCGACATTTAGTATGCCAACATCCTCCTAACGGGTTATTTATGAAGGTTTGAGGATCAAGTGCATGCTGTTTGCAGCCTTACTGTGCCACTACAGAACTCTAACTTTTCACTTATATTACGAGTAATTACACATTATCATGTTTACATGAGTACGGTCCTTCATTTAATTTTTTTTGTATTATTTGCTTCTTCCTGTTGATTCTCTGCAGGATCACCAGGTAGATTAGTGGTGGTTATGTTGGTGTGTCGCAAGGGCACTCTACTGTACTGCGATCTCATTAATATAGTCTGCAAAGACAAAATTATTCCAAATCAGGCCCTGCCACTAAATTTACATGACATGCCCACTTTACAGAAGACTGATCAACTGTTTTTTTAAGTAAATCACTTGTACCTATGCTGATGTTATTAATTAAACGTCATTGTTCTATACTATACTATACTTACATAAAAGGAAGGCTAGTAAACCTGGGCAGTTGGTAAGTTTTTTTTTCCTCCAATAGGCTAATAGAATATAAACACAAATATTTTTCTACTTAATGCGTAAGTTATGAGGAAGACAGATATCAAATTAGTATTCAAGATAAACATACAGTACTCACACATATATATTGTGCTCTGGTTGCTAACTCACACAGAGTACGGTAATTCATGTAACGATTGAATAAAGATAAAATAATTAAATATCCAATAGTACTGTTCATTTTATCTCTAAGTCACTTTGTCATACTTCCTATAGCTACCTTCATATCTTGCTTCATTAAAACATTGGTACTGATAACTTCATATTAAATTATCTGTAGTTATCGGTACACATCATAGGGGGACAGGCTTTGGGGGTTAGGGGGGTGCAGGAATTGGGGGACAGGCTTTCTACCCACCCCAGGCCTGTCTCCATATTCCCGCACCCCCCCAAGCCTGTCCCCTACTCCCACCCCCCCTTAATTAAATGTCTCAATTACCGCTAAACTAAGAAAAAAAAAGATCACATCAATAGAGTATTTTCTTTTCAGAATTAATAAAGCATGCATATGCCAAATATTCGGGTAAAAAATTCTGGACACCCTGTATGTGACAAAACCCCAGCAGAGTGTGGAAGGAACTTTACTAAATCATGAATAATGGTAGAAGATGGATAAATTAAGCCTCTCAGGGTCTCTGTAAACCTGTTAACTGTTATTGGGAATAGATTATAGTTAAAAATTATTGCCATGGTTTCTGAAATGTAAGTTGCAGTTTAGAGATTAATATAAATTAAAGCAAACCAGATGAAGAGGACAGCTTCATCAACAATAACATCAGTTGTGGGTAACAAAGGAAGAGTGCCTGGGAACTATGCATTATTATCAAACTGGTAAGCAAATAGCCCTTGTATTGGAAATATATTACAGGGTGTACTTGACTTTAGCACATTTCTAAGTGGGACCATTTCGGTTTATAGTTATTGTGTTACTCGAATAATGACTGTATTTTATAATTATACAAGATGTGTGAGGTAGCTACATGCTCAGGCTTAATTATTAGGGATACACATAATTATTCAGTAAAAATACTCTGTGATAATACCATAGCCAAACTATGAATTACCTTTTCTTGTGCTTCCAGTGCCTTAGCGAGCTTCCAGGAGAGAACAGCCGAGATGAAAAACATTGGTGAAAGACAGAGCAGTAGGTACCAGCAGAAATCCCAAGGGTTGCTGTAGGAAGTAAACATGCTTGTCACCATATCACATCTTACAAATATTAACAGAGTACAGATATAATTTCCAATTTTGCTGTGTACCATACATACAGTAGTCCCCTCCAATTTTGCGACAATAAGGGGGACACTTGGGGCTACAAAATACGATTTCTCAAAATTGGAACAATTAACCTTATTGGGAAAATTGAATATGATGGACATCTCATCGCCGATGGCTGATTTTTCGTGATTTTAGTCATTTTTTGCCATAACAATAATTATTATCCTACAATAAAAATACAAAAAATACAGAACATTATCATTATCTTTTAAGAAAAACAATTTAATTCATTGTACTCTCCTCTCTTTTATGCTAGTTTAAATTATGCGAATTTGAAATAGTGTGTATCATGAAAAAAATTAAATAAATGCAATTTACACAAACTCTTAAAATAACACGAACAAGGAGGCTCAATTTTCAAGTTAAAGTACCATTATTTCTTATGGAAATGTACAATTTACTTTATGCGAAATTCACTTTATGCGACCCCTTCAGGAACCTAACCTTGCATAAAAAAAGGCAGGCCGCCACATGGCCTGACATCGTGACCCTACCACCCCTCCCCCACTAAAACTAGTGCGGAAACCTCCACTTTCTTTCGGCCCGACCCGCAAAACTCAAACTATTTTGCAAAATTAGGTTATCGTATTTTCTGCTGTTTATAGGGTCTCGGTCAGAAAATTGGCATTTCTCAAAATTGGAGGGACTACTGTACTAAGAGTTGCCAACCTCTGGGAGAATCTCTTTGGGATTTCTACAGTCTACAAAGAACTAACAAGAGTAAATGGTTGGCCCCACATATCTCACAAAGTGACTTTCTTGTTTACTACAATAGCAAAAACATTAATGGATGAACTGTCTGCATAGTGAAGTGACACCAAGAAGTCCTCATACTGCACAGAATCTGAAATGTACCCACAAGGGTATTCAATATCCTTCATAAAGAAACTCATCTGTGTAAAAGTTTTCCAGACCCTTCATGTGTACTATTAAGATACCGGTATGAAACATTCTTGGAGCATGTCTTACCGAGCTGCATACACCACCAACTGATGTATCCATCCTCCTTCAACTTCCTCTATAGGAGTCTTCACTGCTTCATCACTCTCCATTTTATCACCTGGGAATCAAATAAATCCAAGCTATATTATTTCATTATCACACAGACTTTTTTCCTCCTATGGCATCCTGCTGGAAATTAGGTATGGCCAGGAGATGGCTCAAAAATTTACCTTTACCGGTACAAAATTATTTTGGAAGGTAAATTCTTTATTATAATAAATAATTATAATGTCACTCATTGTCCAAGAAATTAATTATCCAAAAATATAATTGGTTACCCAGAGTTATGTATAGTTCGACAGCCTAGGAAAGTTATATAGCCTATACCCCGACCTGGTTTGGAGTTTGATACGGAAGGAGGAGGAGCATAAATATCTAAAAAATACAGCCTTGCAAAGAAAAGAAAAATCTCTGGATCAACCTTGTTCATCGACAGAAAGGCATCTCATCACTACCGGTTCATCCGGATACCGTAGCAGAAATTAGGGTATTTATTGAAAGAATTACCATTTTGCAGCAGTGTTGCCAGATCTGACTGGGTCCTAGTATTTTGCCTCAGTCATTTATTGTACTTTATCACAATTATTTCCTGGTAGTTTGCCCAGGTTAGGTCCCGGTAGTCTGATGCAGTCTAAGTTAAGTTAGGTTAGATTAGGTCAGGCTAATTTCAAATGCCCCATTTGAATATGCCCTATCTTGCAGAGGAAATGCCATAGAAGAAAATAGTCTTAGAATGGTCTAAATTAGTGGGTAATGAAGGTAGAAAAACCGTAAGCAATAACGGAAATTCATTCAATATTTACCAAAAATTGTTTTCGAATAGTTTAATTAAGTGGGTATTAAAGGTAGAAAAGCCGTACGCAATAATGGTAACATAATTCATTCAATATTACCAAATTATCTCGTGACAGTACTATACACTATAACTTACGAATTAATGTTATAAAGTTGCATTATCATGGAAACTGTTATTACATATTATAGACACACAATTATTATATTCACAATAGTAAGTAACACAAGGATTAAATAAATGCCCTTAAAATGATTAGGAAAGATAAGATATTAGTACATACCTTCCTTGTACTGTGAGGTCAAAAAGGGGCAGTGTTGTGTGTGTTTTGTTTACAAACATGAGAGGAAGGAACGCCAGAGCCACCTATCGGCCAGCGGGAATCACTCTTATTATTTGTATTTCATTTAAGTAGAGTTTTATCATTTGTATATACAAATGTTGGAGAGAGAGAGAGATAGAGAATAAGAAAAGTAACCACATAAAGAAAAACAAAGCTCAATTAACCACAATATTATTAACCCATTTACGTAGAGTTTTATCATTATATACAAATTTTGGAGAGAGATAGAGAGTAAGAAAAGCTACCACATAAAGAAAAACAAAGCTCAATTAACCACAATATTATTAAAACTCAAAGGGAGGCCGTTGAAAAAGGCTACCCCCCCCCCCCCCCGCCCAGCTGATCAGAAATTTCTCCATTATAAATTATAATGTTATAAACCTTCGAAAACTAACAGAGTGTGTACGAATTCTTGTGGCCAATAGTACAATACAGTGAAAATTTTTTAGCTGTATGTTAGGCATTTCATTAAATAGGGAAATTCTGATGTTGAAGTTGAATAAAAAGGAAAATGATGTAGAAGTTGAGGTAAAATGGAAAATTTTGATGTTGAAGTTGAGGTAAAAAGGAAAATTCTGATGTTGAAACTGGGGAAATTTCGTCCAGGCTGGCATGTGGCAACACTGATTTAGTATTATTATCTAACCTTCTTGTGTTATTATGTATGTGTGACTGTGTGTATATATAGGCCTATATACTATATATATGTGTGTGTGTGTGTGAGAGAGAGAGAACGAGAGATGTTAAGTGTTAGAAATATGTGTGCTGTTTTGCCATTACTAAAAAGACGACTAGGACTATCTGCTGGACGACTAGGACTAACGTTACCTGGACTAGGAAATAGGAATATTATTAGTTACGTGGAAAGAATAAGGTTTTTACAGGTGAGTTCATTACAAGGGTCAAGTGAGTATATTTTACCAGGTACACATGTGCAAAATTTTCAGACAAAACAGTTTTTCTAATGATTTTCATGTGATTCGTTGCATTTCAACATCCATTTATTGTGTAAAGACCCTGTTTTGGCCATAAATACATACATACCCCGGCCATTACCCAGCTTTTGGCAACGTTGGGGTAAATATTGAAAGAATTACCGTTATTGCGTACGGTTTTTCCACCTTCATTACCCACTTATTTAGACAATTCTAAGACTATTTTCTTCTATGGCATTTACTCTGCAAATGCCTCATTTCCAAGATAGGGCATTTTAAAATTAGCCTGACCTTGATAGAGTGCTTGCATTCTATCCCTACTTTGTGTCTGATCTATTTTTGATAATAATAATATTGTGATTGTACAGTATTTTGTAGACCCGTACCAGTATTAAGGGGTTAGTATGCTTTTGGTTCATTAGTGAGCCTCAATTTCTCTAAAGTATGCCAGAGAACAGGACTAAATTGACAAAAATAATAGTGTTCTGTTGCTTGAAATAGTTTGAAGGAATCGGTCACTCCAAAATTATCAACACTGCACTATCCCCTTAATTAATTAAGCCTATGACATTGTATGGATGATTTCAATAAAGTGTTGACTAAATTCCAGTTTATTTTCTTACAGCAATTGAAAGAACAAGATGCAGCGTGTCTCTCTCAACTTCCCGAGGGACAGTTCCTGGTGTTCAGTCGCAGTAAACCGTTGGTACGCGTCAACCAGGCCAATACTAACGAAGCCCTTGTCTGGCTCAGCTATACAGGTGATACTTTTTCACATTTAATACAGTATTGTTAATTGATTGTTCCCTCCTTGCAGCTACACCTCAACACAGCACTACAGTATGTGATAAAAAGAGCTCTGTGCTGACAGTTTGTATTTTTCGGTCTTTTTTGGGAAAGGGAATCCCAAATACAGGCCCAAAATATCTGAAAATTCAATATTTTTAGATCCTAGAAGCAATCTGTACATGCATACTCTGTACTGTGATATATCACAAATACAGGCCCAAAACATGCTGAAAATAAATACAGTATATTTGGTTCCCATAATCGATATGTGCATGCATCTTCCGTACTCATTTATATCCCAAATACTGGCCAAAAACACCCCAAAAAATCTATATAGAGTATATGCATTCTCTACTAGAATATATCCTAATAGAAGCCCAAAATATGCTGAAAATCAATGTGTTTAGTGCCAACACACGAACAAAGAAACAACAACTAAGAAACATGTAAAACACAAACACACAGAGGGAAAGAACTGATAAAGAAAGAGACATGAAGAGAGGTGATTGAGAATATGCTCATTACAGCATCTTAATATTATAGGAAATTTTTTCCCTCCAAGGGGGTGGCCACGGCAGACACTTCTGCCGTGGCTACCCCCTTGGAGGGAGTTCCTGGAGGGAACGAGGCATCAAAACAATAGATAGATAGATAATTTTTTCCCAATAATATGAGTCACTTCTGAAACACAGTTCAGTAGACCTAGTACTGTACTGTACTGTGCCAGGTTTGCTTTTTTTCATAATTATGCTTTATTTTTCTATCCATTTCTATCCATATTTGGTCGTGAGGCTGAGTAGCCTAGTACAGACAGTTAAATGTTGACATAATATCTATCACATTGTGGCTAGAGAAAAGAAATATATGCAGAGTACATATGTTATGTGCTCTTTTGATTGAACAGTACAGTATTAGCTTTGATAGTTATTCCTGTGTGTGGTACATATGACTGTACAGTAGCATTGTTTTCACAGATGTGATGAAGTACCATCAGTTAGTGCCCAAATCAACAGTTCTCCTGGATGTGTCTGAGGATGGAAAGCCAAGGTATAGTGTGCAGGTAAAAAAATTCCTGTTAGAATTAATATCCTGTGTTTCTCATGTCTAAATCTACTGTGTTATTTTAATTATCACTCTTAACACACAACTGTTGACTGTTATTGATTTCTAACAGTCTGTGGATACAGTATCCAATAAATGACCTGTGTCGATAATTAATATAGGAAGCACACATATGGGGATGATAATACAGGTATATTATACTCCATTTCCCTCAGGTTGGAGCTTTGGGCACAGAGACACAGGAACAACTGGAGAGTGACACAGGGGCAAGTTTTACAGACCTGAGACTGGCACTGTTTATGGTCAACTGGCAGGAGGCTCACACACTTTCACGAGCCAACTGTGTGCACATGTGGAACAAAAACACTGCCTTCTGTGGTAAATGTGGTGCCCCAACAGAAAGAAATGCAGCAGGTTGGTGTAATAAATAATGTACTTTCAAATAACTTAGGAATATGACAAGTGGTGATAGGGAGATATTGTTGATATACTAATGGAAATGTGCAGAATGTTCCAAGTCCTAACTTGATGAGAGGAAAGTACAGTACTCTAATTTATGACTAAAATCAACTGAGTGTATTGGAATGTTTTTGTTGTACATGCATGAAGAATGATTTTACTGAATATATTATGGACAATGCCTTACCTCAGAAAAACTCAAACATAATAAATTGTATTACTATACAGAGTACAGTACTTTCTGAACTAACTAGTTATATTGTACCCTAAAATTATCAGGGTACTCACGAGTGTGCAGCAGTTGTGGGCACACCCAATACCCTAGCAGTGCTCCAGTAGGCATAGTATTGGTGACAGACCCAGAACTGACCCAGGTGGTGTTGGTCCGACAGCCTCGCCACCCACCGGGCATGTACTCCTGCGTCGCTGGCTTCTCCGATGCTGGTACAGTACACTACCATGTTGTCATATGTTTCAAGTCAGTGAGTGCACATCATACATGTAGCCTAAGTATATATCTTCACATCCTTTGTTCTATCCCGATGAACAAGGTTGCCCATCCAGCCCTCAATCAGGTTTTGTGCGACCTGGATCTAAAATCAAGCTGCCAAATTATTTACCATCATTGGTTGCAAGATTCCATGTCATTTATACTTGTTAAGTTGACAATATATTTGTGGCAGTATTATTTGTCTTGTGGTTTATCTTAATATTTCAAGTGTATTAATTCACTTTGTGTATTTGACTAGACTATTAACTTATCAGGAGAGAGCTTGGAAGAGACAGTGAAGCGAGAAGTGGCAGAGGAAGTAGGTCTGGAGGTGGCCTCAGTCCGCTATGTGGCCTCACAGCACTGGCCTTTCCCCGGTTCCCTCATGGCTGGATGTTTTGCTATGGCTGATATACAGGAAGTAAGTTCATAGCTTGCATTCTAAAATGGGTCATCATATACCAAGAGCTTTGAAATCTGATAGTTGTATTTTATGTTACTGTATTTTGCATTTACTGCATTATATTGGAAGTTACAATCTATGCTAAACTGTACAGTATATACAGCTCTTCTGAAAGTTGTTGGTACAAAAGTAGATTTCCAATTTAATTTAGAGATTAGTGCTCAAAATTGTAATTACTATATTGAAGATAATCAAAAGTCAGGTTATTTAGTATAGATATAGATATATATTTAGTATCAATGAATCTCGGGCATACAATACCTGATGGCTAAGTACACAATCTCTGACTAAACACTTGCTATGGTGTGCCGGCACCTGATGAGGAATTTTTAGAAGTAAGTTGAGCATCAGTGTTACTGTATTTATTATATGATTAATAATAAATTGATCATTTCAGCTAAAGATAGATGAGAAGGAGCTACAAGATGCCCGATGGTTCAGTCGTGAGGAAGTGAGTGATGCATTGGAGCGCATCAAGACCAATCCCCACCTGCGTCTCCGAGGTAACCCCACTGGTGAACTCTTTGTTCCTCCTCCTGGTGCCATCGCCTTCCATCTCATCGCACACTGGATCAAGCGCACTCCAGTCCACCAGATATATCATCATATATATTGATGTACTGTATGGTAATAGGTCATATTCATGAATGTACTGTACAGTATATCTGGAGTTTCATAACTCATAGCAGAGCTCTGTAGACACTTGTTCAGACATTATAAGTTAAGCCATTTTAATTACTGCATCTCATAAACATGTAAATTATAATGCAATAAAGTTCTCTCACAATTTCGTACATGAAGTAGAAAAGAAAATTGTGGTTTTGCTTGAGGCTCTGTGAGGTACAGTATACAGAAAGTGTTACCCATGTAATGCCACCACTGTAAATGGGGTGACCTTCCTTTCCTGAAATGACCAGGCTACAGTAGCCACACCTCAGGTCATTACACACTAGAGTGGGGTAGTATGGGACATGGATATTTGCCATGGTCCTGTTTTTTAAATGTAGTGTAAACCTAAGTTATTATTTTTAATAAGAGCTGAATTCAAGAATGAACTTAGACAGACTTTATAACTGTGATGCCATAATGACGTTGGTGACAACATTACACTGGTTTTGATTATGGCCTAGTGTTCTATTTAGAACAATCTACTCCTACCTCAGTCCCACGTTCCTTCCATCGATAAGCTTAGTTATTTCATGAGTAGTGTGGCTAGGCATCTTTGACATAGTGAGTGGCCCTTGATTTTGATCCACATTAAGCGTTATTATCCATATTTCTTAATAGCTAACTGAAGAGGCTGGATATACAGGATGATGAATAAGAGTGCATGTTTTACCTCCTTTAGTTGGGTTTTCAATGCATGGACAATTAAAATCATGTATATTTCATCCATCCTCCTCATTTTCTCAAATTCTGGTCATTGTGTTTATACTTACCATTCTACACTCAGGGAAGAAAGGAAAACAATATAGGAAAAGAAGTATGAAATGAAGGGTTTGAGAGAAGGTCCATTGACTAGGCCTTCATGAAATTGTCACCTGATGTTGTGATATTGCAACCATGCAATAAGAGGCATTACCAAGAATACTGCAAGTTTGTAAAATTAAGGAAGGTGCTTTCAGGGAATGATTAGAATAAATAATCTACTCCTACCTCAGTCCCACGTTCCTTCCATCAATAAGCTTAGTTATTTCATGAGTAGTGTGGCCAAGGCATTTCATCAGAGAGTACAACAGTAGGTACAGGAACTGTTTGTAATAAACTTTTCCTTTGCCAGTGTGGGTTATCTGATTAACAAAATTCATAATATTGAGATTCTGCAGCTGTCAAACAGCTGGTGTTGCTTACCATTGTCAAATCTGATGTAAAATATAATCAGCACTCGATATCAATAACTCCATGTGCATTATTTCTGTTTTATTTTTTTTAGGTAACATTTCAAGGCATAGCTAGATTATCAACCTTCAAGTTGTTAATGCAGTCATGGCCCTCCAACTATCTTCTACCTTTCTTCCAAACCTCTCTCCCTTCCCTCCCTAGTTTAGGCTGTCAGGTGGAAATACAATAACCATAATCAGAAATGGGTAGACGGAAATATATACAATATGTTTGACCACATCGGTACATAATGTGGATTACATAGTTAGAGAATTTTTTATGTACTGTATTTATTAAATATTATTTTTAGTGGCTGTTTCTCATGGTACAATACTCCTTTCTACATAAAACCCATTAGTACTTAATGCACAAATGACCCACAAATTGCACTTGTGGTACTTTTCCTTGTCCACGAAATATTGACTCTTAAGAATATCAATAATACCTGTTTCAGCCTTTTAGAAATTGCTACATATTACATCAAAAGAAATGGCTGAATATGGGTGCAAGAAGTCATGCATCAGCCAATCAAGACCAAGGCAAACTGTGGAGATTGTCATAGCCCTGCCAGTCAGAACAAAGCAGGTGCACTGAACCAATTCTGCTCCAACAGTATGATTCGCTGACCAATCCCAGACAAGGTAGTGTCTTCTGGATATAATACAGAATATCCTCAAGCTGCCCACTGTGGAAGCACACAACACTGTAATGTCTGTAGGCAGTTACTACCTGGGGATGCACCAAACTCACAAGGAATTTCACTGGGTATATTGGGTATGTCTATACAGTGTGTTGTATTGTGTGATAATCTCTTCTCTCTAGACTCCAGGGAGCCGGGGTTAAGGTACAGTCGGCAAAAAAAGTAATGGAACCACCCCTATTGCCAGTGCTTTGTAGAGTTGGTAAGCCTTTTCCACAGGTGATAATACCTATTGTATACTTATTGTATACTTATTTTATACTTATTGTATAATACTACAGTTATAATATGTGTTATGAATAGGTGTATTATTGGTGTATAATGGGTGTATTATTGTCCCTGAACAGATACACTTGGGCTGACTTAGCAGGTGTACCAACCCTACTGTGATAAAAATTCTAAAATTAATGGAGGGGTGGTTCCACTACTTGTTTTGCCGACTGTACAGTAAGTGTGGACAGCGAGCACTCGAGTAGGCTGGGCTGAAGTTGTTGGGCAAGTACGATGGCTGCAGGTAGTAGTGATAGGCAGGCAGCGGCGTTGGTAGCGGAGGTCAGGTAATGAGCAGGCAGGTAACGGTGAGTGGCTGGTAGGCCGTAGGGTACAGCAGTAGCAGCAAGCAGGAGAGCGGCAAATTGCTACTAGGATGTAGAGGGCAGCAGGTAGGAACTGGAGAGAGGCAGGTTGTAACTGAAGTGTAGTGGGCAGCGGGCTGGAGCGAACAGGAGGTGATGTGTCCAGAGGAGCTGCTGCTGGTGAGTGACCCTTTGGCTTTAGATGTATTTTGTAAAATCTTCCCCGCGATAATTACTGATACATCGTACGTCTGTACTTTAAGATGTGTACTTTAAGTGTTTTATTTTTTATGTTACAAAATATGTTATCACTTATACCAAAATGTTGTAACGCTCTACGTTTCGTTATGATTCTGTAAAATTACCCTACGCCCTACAGACAAGGATTTGAGGTCGAAATGCCCTACATAATTATCATGGAGGTATAATCTTAGATTATACCTCCATGCTACATATAGGGCGATTACCCTACGGTTGGCAACACTGCTCAAGGAAGCCAACGGGTTAAGTGTATGTGTTTTCAACGGGAGAACCAAAACCGTATTAATTTCTTATTTTTTCCCTATTCATGGCACCAAAGAGGAGAAACTATTGGTTAACAACTGGGAAATGTAATTATTAATATATAGCCATAATATAGGTGTTACATCTGCCAAAAAGAGGTGTAAATCTCTATCACATAAAGCTGACTTCTCATTGGTTATCCTTCAGAAAATGTTGTAAACAAAGGAGGTAAAGAAGGTGTCAGTCAGTCAGTCAGCTCAGACTCAGCTGTTGGAAATAGTGTTAAATAATTGGATATAGCCCACCATACTTTCTTATTATAGGGCTTATTAAACCAGACCAAGTAAACAAGTAAAGTAAACTAAATACACCAAACAAAGTAAACAAGTATAGCCTAAACCCTAAAGGAATGAAATAATAATGTTAGTCAGCCAGACTGAGCCAGTCAGCTGCTGGTAATGGTTTTAATAGGATATATCACACTCTCTTACAGGGCTTAATTAAACCAAAGTAAACAAGTAAAAAGAATGACATAAAAGAGACAAAGTGAACAAATAAACAAATACATAAAGGATTGAAATAAACAATTAAATAGTGTTATACAGTAATAGGATATTGTACAATGGTCCCCAATAGGGTATTTATTGAAAGAATTACCGTTTTGTAACAGTGTTGCCAGATCCGGCTTGGTCCCAGTATTTTACCCGGGTAATTTCCTGTACTTTACCACGGTTGTTTCCCAGTAGTCTGCCCAGGTTCGGTCACGGTAGTCTGCCCTGGTAAGGTCCCGGTAGTCTGCCCAGGTTAGGTCCCGGAAGTCTACTGTGGTCTAGGTTAGGTCAGGTAAGGTCAGGCTAATTTCAAAAAGCCCCATTTGAATATCTTGGAAATGGGGTATTTACGGAGGAAATGCCATAGAAGAAAATTGTCTTAGAATGGTCTATATTAGTGGGTAATGAAGGTAAAAAAACCGTACGCGATGATGGTAACTCTTTCAATATTTACCGTAAATAGTATTGATAGGGCTTAAAATAAACAAGTAAATAGCATTAATAGGATATACAGTACCACATTCTTACAGGCCTTAAAGGAGACCAAGTAAACAAAGGAATGAAATAATAATGTCCGTCAGTTTGGTGGTACTGAGGCTAGAGACGGCAGAGACCAGCCCATCACTCAAACACATCGAGTATCAAGGTAATTGGAGTACGACCCGTTAATTCCTTATATTTATTCTTCCTCCATTAATTTCATCTATTTATTAATTTGGTATTATGTTACATATCTATTACCAGGTATTCATTTATTCTATTATGTATCAAGTTATTCATTTATCATTATATTATGTATCTATTTATTCATTTATTAGTATATTATGTATCTCCGTAATTAGGCCAGACCCTGTTAATTCCATCTGTTTATTCATTGCCTGTTAATTCCATCTTGTTTTCATTTCTTATTATTTTATATAATCCGTAGATGGGTGGATTTGCCTAACTACAAGTACTGTATTGATGTTTGGGCACCCCTTCGGATCTGGGCCAATCTATTTCTTCTCTTCAGCAATCTCTTTGTGGCTGACTTGATTATTAGATACAATACTATTTACAGTCCTCATTTAGTAAAATATTCTCTTGTTTCTATTTTCACGCCACTGATATACTGTATTAATTTATCGGCAGCTCCCAAGTTTCACAGCAGCTCTGGATCAGTTCGAGAGGCTAGTCCCTCAGAGTGGCCATTACTGGTGACTGATACACTCTTGTCTATCCACCGAGGTCGCAGGGAACCCACAAAAATCACTGTCACTACATTAGAGGAGCAGCATCTCTTGGAGGTACAGTTATAATAGGCTTAATATTTTCTTTTTTATGCTGTACTTATCCATGCTACATACACAGTACAGTACTGCAATTTCCTAGGTTGTAGTATAACTTAACTCATGATAAAGTATAGTACCGTACCATGACAATCGGTTTATATTTTAATGTACAGTATATAATTATATTCATTACAGAAATCAATGGATTCATGTATGTATCTGGGTGTATTCTCAATCATAAGGTTCATGGTATGGTACTTCATTTGTAAAACTTGCTGTCTCTTTGGTTAATTCCACAGGAAAATAGCAACTGTCTGTATACTGTATGTGAAAATAATTTATAATAATATATTCTTAGATGCCCAATTCTCTGTCTTCTTGTTGAATTTAGGTAATGACAGAAGATGGTTAATTTTTGTCATTTCTAGCCTGTTTAAATCATTGCAATTACTTGTCAGTGTATGAATTCAACAGTACACATGCATTTTATTCCATTTAGTTATATATTAAAGAGGAGGGGGAATTTAACTTTAGGTTAATGACTCTACAGTGTTTTATAGTCTCTGATTTATATATAGCACAGGCTGCTGTGGCATACTGTACGTATACTATACTTTCAGTGAATAGTTATGTTGATACCCTTTTATAATGAAGGGCATAGCAGAAGGAGACCGTGAGGACAACCCTTTAGAGCGTGATAAAGTTACTCAGGCTGAAGGTGGCTTGATGGACAAGACTGCAGAAGTTCCTTCTGAGACAAATAGTGTGAGTTCTGGAGGTGTCCTGCCAAGAACCAGTAAAGAGTCCACACCAGCAGCTTCCAGCAGCAAAGAAGGTACAGTACTACAGTATAGTCATTGTCAGGACAGTGCCATGCTGTAAGATCACGCTAGGAAGAGATGTCACAAAATACAGTGATTTTTGTTCAAGAAGCAGCATTGTTTGTCCTTTTATTTTTATGATATGATATTTGTTATTAAAAACTATATACTAACTTGTGGAAAGTTTTATAACCTTTGCATATTATCACAGGTACCCCTGGGCTCAGTGAAGATGGCAGTGGAGGAGGACGACGAACTCGTATCATCAAAGACAGAGTTACATTTGTGTCTGGAAACCCTATGGTCGATGTCACCCATGGTATTCTTCACCTTTATAAGGAAAAGTAATTGCTTTGTTGTTAGTCAGGACACTGCTCCAAACATTATCATTCAGCTCACCATGTGGGCATGTCTTAAATTTTGTCCAACATTGTCTGGATTCAATCTGTTATTCTGTAAGTTAAATTATCGACACATCCCTTAACGGAATGTTGCTGCCATTGGTGTTCAGAGGCCAGATATTATGAGTACATTGGGATTCAGTCACCATAATGAGGGTGGGTTCAATGCACATCTAATACAGCTCCAGTGGTACAAAAAGTTTAGTGCCAACTTACAGGTACTACTGGTATACCAATTTTTTTTTTATGAGTGTCATTGGAATACTTTCAGAATGCCAAAAAGCATGATAATTACAACAGAAGGATCAGTCAGATCCTATAATATGTAAATAGCCGTCTGATCTGTGCTTAATTTGCAGTGCTAAAACAAGCTTGGATGAGGGAGAAAACAGGTCAGAGATGCTGTGTCTCCTGGCTGTCCCTACCTCCATGACCATTCATGACCTCCTCCAGTTCACTGCACCCTGTTACTCTGCCATTCAGCACATGCGCATCATCAGAGATCCCACCCCCAACCAGTACATGGTCCTTATCAAATTCAGAACACAGGTAGGTGTATGAAAGCAATAGGAGTAAATGGCCCTGCTTACTTTGGATGCAGGTAGCATTATTTTGTTTCTTCCATTGAAATAGATCCTTATTTACCTAAACTGTTTTTCAACTTAGAAATACAATGCAACACAAGCCCCTTTTAGAGGTAGGCACATTAGCCCCATGCACAGTTTCAATGAGGCAGGGAAATAGTATAGTAAATTTGTATTGGCTTTACAGAGTGATGCCGACATGTTTTACAACACATTTAATGGTCAGTGCTACAATAGCATAGAACCAGACATATGCAGCCTGGTGTATGTTGCACGGGTAGAAACTACAAAGGAGTCAGAGAATGGCGGTCTTCCTCTTCCAGGTGAGGTGCATTTTGCTTCTAGTTTTTAAATTTTGTTGTGATTTCTGTTCTTTAATTCTTCACTTTCCTGTGGTCTCTGGTTAATTATGTCTGTCATAAATAACAGTTTCTTTTTCCTCTAAATGAACTTTCCCGGTCTCCGATTTGCTTTCATTAATGACCCATTTTTACTTAAATTTACTATATGTAAAATTTCTAGAAATTTACAGTGTGTATACAATATATGATTGTTCTTGGACCAGTATCACATTTCTAATGAGGGTCTTGTGAAGATATCTGTCACCATAGTCCGCCAATGTTAACAAGTGCTCTGGCAGGAGTACTAGTTAAATTACCACAATTTTTTTTTCATGTATGCCAGACATTGTGTGTCAAAGTTTCACCATACACAAATAAAGTAATAAAAAATTTCATAAGAAAAATATAACAGGAAAATACTGTATGTTGCTGAAAAAAAAGAAAATATTCAAAACCTGACACTTCTGTTAACATTTGGAAATCTGATGGCAGATGATTTCCACTAGTTGCCCATTGATATGAGCGTGCTGCTATTGTCTTGTGCAGAAGCGAGATCTGCACTAATCTACATATATGCTTCACACAGTGTACAGTACATGATGTTAACAATGCCTTCTCTGTACGATCCCTAGGCCACACGGAACTGCCAAACTGTCCAGTATGCCTGGAGCGAATGGATGAATCTGTTGATGGCATCCTCACCATACTATGCAACCACTCCTTCCATGGCGAATGTCTTGCCAAGTGGGGTGACACTAGGTAGGCAGAGGTACCAGAGGGGGAGTGTGAGGAGTAGTGTATATTGTCTATAAGTCTAATACAGTAGAAGCTTAAGTAAGAAATTTAGTAAATCTTTATAATAAATAACATGATAGTTACCGTACTTGATATAAGAATAGTGTACTAATAACATAACTGTATTACTTTTTCTTTGATAGCGGATCAGTATTAGTATCATTGTAAATGTATAATTATGTTTATCCTAAGTAGATCGTACTATTCCTGGGTGATGTGTGCTGGAAACAAATCTTTTGTTTATAGAACTCCTTCAAAATACGGTACTCGGGATCCATCTTATAATCCTGAAAGATGTACAGTACGTTATTGTTCTGGTATTTTACTCAAATGGGTAATTATATAAAAATTGTTAGGGTACTGGTACTGTACAAGGAAGTATGGGTGAATGTGGAATTTATAGGGGAATAAGCCTTCTTAAAAGTGTATGGAAGGATGCATACCGAGAAATTGGATGAAGTAAAAAGGTTAGTGAGGATCAGGGGGAGTTCAGAAGGAGTGGAGGATATGTGGACCAGATATTTTAATCAATATCAACAGTGGAGAAATGTCCAGAGACGAGCAGGAAGCTGTGTGCTTGTCTTACTTAGCTAAATCATGTATGGGAGGTCAGCCAACCCATTTCCAGTAATGACATTACATGAGTGAAAAATTTCCTAGCTACTATCAAGAGCCTTAATGTTGGGAAAATTCCTTGGCTTGCTGCCCTGACCATGCGTTCTCCAGTAAGCTCACATTTTTTATCAATTATTAGAAAAAAGTATTGTAATTAAGAAATTAGTTTGATCAAAAATAACATGAGTAAAGTAGATATTTCTGTAAATTTATGAATGTCATATTATATGAGTTTACCATGTTGCACAACTTAAGAAATCCCCTGGTGGAGATAAAGCCTCTAGTGTCTCAATCATAAAGTTTCATACCTTACCGTTGTGTAGTTGGGATAAATTCTGGTTTATATTTATATGAAATGATCCTGTTTCTTCAGGGTCTCCAGATTATAGGTAAATCCAAGTATATGCAGTAAAATTAAAACTTGGTTCTCTTGTTGTGGGGTCGTGACCAGACATCAGTCTTCAGTTGCCCTTGTGTAAGTCCCACTACAGAACCTTCTTCAGAAAATCCACCATTCGCAAACTTTTCTTTAAACGTTTCTTTAAAAGTACTGTTTCATTGATTGTCACAAGCACCTCATAATAATCCAGTATTTTATGATGGACTCACAATCAGTTGTATGTTTATACTATGTCTGGAATGCTCCTATACTGTAGTCTCAGGTGTTGTGACATTGATGACTCACTTCATGGATCTTTTCAACGCAACAGGAAGTATGGGTGGATGGATTCTAGTCACCAAATTTTTTATTCAGCTTATGTGGGCTATCAAACTGGGCATGCCACACTCCTCTCAATAATTGCATGCTGGAACTGAATATTGTACATTATTGTTATACTGTAATCTGATAACTGGGATGTGACATGGATGGATGAGGGCTTTTACTCCGTGATATTTATCTTTTATTTATTTTACCTACCAGAAAAATTCCTATAGATAATCTTTGAAGTTTGAAGACTATAAACCATGGTACAGTATTATGTTGACTGATAATCATGAATGTAATTATTAGTGGAGAATACAGTACTTCATTAATACTCCTTCAATATTTATCACTTTTCAACAATATTCATTCATATTATGCAGTACTACGGTCTCAGACAACTTAAAGGTATTTCAAGCAGTGACCATGTTGTAGAATATCTTTTATTTGGATTCTTTTTTGTTTTCATAAAGATGATTTCCTTTTTATATAAAGTTAGCAGTGTATAATTATATACTTTCTTATGAGTTTCTTATTATTGTTAAAGGGTCCCAATACTACAGTATATACCGTACAGTAATAGTAATAGTGTGCAGTACACTATACTGCAAAACCTTAACTCGTCAAAATATACTAAATATGATGGTACTGTGTAAACTTGCTCAAGTAGCAAAATTTGATAATAACCGATTCGGAATTTTTGTTGCAAGTGTCACTGCATGATGACACTGTGGAAGAGGAGCAGCTAAAAACAGCACAGCCCAGGATGGCCCTTGGGGAGGCACTTTGCACCTGTATTTTGCATTGTTGTAGACTTGGTCCTGGCACCACATTGCCATATAATATTTCATAGTACAGTAATCCTATTTTCATTAATTAATATCTACATCAATTGTGTTAGCCTAAACCTACGTACGGTTTTTGTGTATATAATTTTTGTGCTTGATTTATTGTTTACAGTACATAGTGTCTAGTTAATTAATGGAAGATTTCTCTGGTCAAGTTACTCTGCTTAAAGACATTAGTATAACCCAGTCTTCTATTACACACTAAAATAACAACTAATAATGTTCTAACCTTGCCTACCTGGTGTTGGTGTTTGGATACAGTTGCCCAGTGTGTCGCTATTGTCAGACTCCAGAAGAGATGCCAGATCAGCGCTGTTCCTTGTGTGGTTCCAGTGACTCCCTCTGGATCTGTCTCATCTGTGGCCATGTGGGATGTGGTCGCTATGTTGGGGGCCATGCACACAGGTCAGGCATGATATAATGGTAATAGGGCATGTCTAGTATTATAATTAAACTTTACCAGTCTAGATGTGAATGAAACTGATGCCAAGGTATGGAAAAGAATATGAATTACAGTTTGTTTCTCTGACATTGCTAAGCAATCACAGAAATTGTGTAATATACTTATCCATAGTTTATTGTCTACAATATACTGAAGAGAGAAATTATATCTATCTATCTATCTATAGCTCTGACGCCTCGTTCCCTCCGGGAACTCCCCCGAAGGGGGTGGCCACGGCAGAAAAGTCTCCAGTCTTCCCTGTTCCAACACTCCCTCCTTACTTGGTCCAGCCCTCCCCTCCCTCTCACGTTTCTCTCCTTCACATACTCTTCCACTCTGTTCTGCCATCTATGACCTGTCTACCCTTCATTGCTCTCTCCCTAATTTCTCCTTCCATACTCCCATGTTTACACATAACTGTCCCCAGGTACTTAAACTCTTTCACTTCCTCCATCTTCTCACCTCTCAGAGTTATCTCACACTTCGTCCCAGTTGGTACTTCCACTCTGTAGGGTGTAGCAAAGTCAATCACTTCAGTTTCTGCTCTCTCAAACACCATCACTTTACTTTTTCCAACATTCACCTTCAGTTTCCTTCATTTACACACAGACTGAAATTCATCTACCACTCTCTGTAACTCCCTTTCACTCTCAGCCATCAATTATATTTGGTTAAATATTAATTATGTTTATAGGTTCAGACTTACAAAGCTGGTATCCAACCTGACTCGGTGTACAGTGTATAACTAACAGTCTTTTACAACTTGGGTTACAACCTCAGTTTTGTAGATAATATTAATCAATAGAATGAAAGTTTCCTTGTTAATAATATTGCATCTGTGTAAACATAATGGCAAAGAAATACTTTATCATTCTAACAGCATACCACTTTTCAGACACTTTATGGAAACCAACCATCTATTTTCGCTGCAGGTGGGCAACAACCGAGTATGGGACTATGTGAGAGATAACTATGTACACCGCCTCCTGCAAAGTGAAGGAGATGGCAAGGTATTTACTCACCTACAATTGAACTTAGTAACAATCTGCAGAGTTATCAGGGAGTATGGGGTGTTCAGCATTGGCAGTAATAATACAGTACAGTATCCAAGTTTATATACTATCTAGAAGTATCCAATTCTTTATTACAGATTATCAATTCACATGTATCCTTTTGTCTGTCATTATCTCAGCTTTCAAGAGTTGATACAGTATAAAAGATGTAATTAATAAATGACCTGATACGTAGCCATTAATATTTGAAAGTGGTAAAAACTGGTAATGAATTGTTAGAATTAATTGTAAATGTTAATTAAAGTCGGCTTTCTCATTTGTTTTGTGAAACATTGTCTCCTCACTATTTTTGGTACCAGGTGGTGTCATATGAGCGCGTGTCTCCTGTAGCAGACACTAAGGAGGATGTTGTGATGCAAGGGGAAGAGAAACTGACAGCCTTACAATTGGAGTACACACACTTACTGTCATCTCAGCTTGAATCTCAGCGCCAGTATTTTGAAGCCAGAATAACTGAGGCGCAGTCCAAAGCCCTACAGGAGGTAAGACTTTATTGTGGATGATTGCACTTGTAGAAGTAGCTGAGAGTTTTTTGGGATTGAAATTGGGGAGGGAATGTGGCCCATTTCATTGGGTGTTCTGTGTCTCTATGAGTAGTTATTTCTATTATAATTAACAGCATGGAGCAATGTACTCACAAGTAGCCTTCCTAAGACAATCTGAGAATATGTGAACCAGTAAGTTATGGGGTATTGTATGAGGGAATGGGTAACAAAGAAATAAAATAAAGTTCATTATTATATTTTTGGTCTGCAGGCCAAGGAATCCCGGGAAGAAGCAAAGAGACTGGCTGAGAAACTGAATGACTTAAAGCGTGAGATGACCAATGTCACCAAAGATAAGCAGAACCAAGAGAAGAAACTGCAACATCTGAACCAGAGAATGACTAAGGTATTGCTACAGCAAAACAATACAGTAAATTGATCAATGTAGTGGTTCCAGACTTGGGCACAGAGAACCAACAGATTTGTGTGATTAAATAGCCTTGACCAAGAGTGTGAGTAAGTATTCTGAGTAGTCTTTTCAAATCACTGACAGCACACATTGATTATCTTGCATTCTTTATAAGTTACAGTATTTATAAACAATGTTTAACTGTCAGGTAAAACTAATAGCTAAACATTAATTAATATTTGGAAGTACGACACTAGTTCTTCGTGGAGTAGCGGCCCTCCACAGTAAACAATCTCAGTCTTTGTGGCTTTTTTCTTAGCTAATCCCATATCCCCTTATGGTTGGATGGGATACTTCTAGGAGGCAATGAGGCAGCATTATTGTAAAGGAAAGAAAAATAATGCTTACTGCAGTATTTTGAGAGAAGATGATGGTGCTATTAGAAGATGTCATACAGTTCAGCATACCAGTACTCATATTGACTTGGCATATTTCTACATTAGCCTAGTTTTATTTCATACTCTTTGACTTTGATTTTTTCACTTTTAAGGATCTGTACATTCATTGATATCATATTTAATCACCCTTTTATCTCAGCACTCTCTTTCTTCTCTAAAACTTATCCTTTTTCACTTACAGTTATCAAAGGAACTTGAGACTGAACAGCAGTTGAATGTTTCCATGAGACAAGGCAAGCAAGAGTGGGTGACAAAAGTAGTAAATCTCCAGGCTACCGTAGATGAAAAAAACAAGGTGAGTTGGCATCTTATTATTTTATATGAGTACTGTATGGTAAATTTTAAAGTTTGCACTACATGTAAAGTCACACAGTGTGTCGGTCTATAAGTATGACATGAGTCCTGTCGAGAGCCAAAAACTGATTGTAATATTCCAGACATTAGGGGTTGACAACTTCACTCAAGAAAGTTTGAAGACTCAATAATATCTGGATATCTCTTTGCCTCTCAGATCTTTATTGCTGGTTACAATTATTCCTGTCTTATACAGCTGGTGCCATTATGGCTCAACTGAACAATATCTGGCTTCACATCACAACCTAACTGTTCAACCACCAACTACCACACCAAGAGAAACATATTTCGTGTTGCTCATGTTGTATTCAGTATCATGATGGGGCTTTTTTGGGAGGACACAAGACATTATTATTATGGATTAGTTATAGGGTATACAGTAAAATATTTTGTTGATATAGTATTGTATGTACATATTTGCAGAAAATTGAAGAATTGGAGGGTCAGGTAGGAGATGTAATGGCCCATTTGGATGCAGTGTCTGCAGTGACAAGCAATCCAGAGCTGCAGGGTGGCCAACTGTTCATCCCACCAGACCAACCTTCAAACAGTAAAACTCAAGGAGCTCGACGCAAACACCGTAAATAGGCAGTCATGCCAGACAATATCATAATAGTAAGCTGCATACATTTTAATTTATTTTTACAAATACAGTACTTCATCCTAGTCCATACTTTAACTGTAATCCATTCAGTATAACTATGCCAAAGTTTTACCATGCTGTTAGTTTCCTTACTAAGGTTTAATACTGAGTGATACTTTTGAAAATAATAATGTATTACCAAATATTGTAGGGTAGTTTTTGTTATTTCGCCAATTGTTTTACAGTTTCACTTGTTAAGAGGATGGGGGATTCTTGGCATAGTTTCAATGAAGGAACTCTTAGGTGATATTAGTGTGAACATACAAATAAAACTATGCAAAAGAATAAGCATCACTTGGAAAGCACAAGAATGCATTGTCTTCTACTTTAGGATGAGCACTTGTCTTACACTTATCTTTACTAACATCTTCCAATTTTATGTATAGTTCCTATAATATCAGTCTGATCTTTCTTCCACTCTTGAACCCTATCTTACTCTTCTCAGCTTGTCACTATTCAAACATCTCGTATGAAAATTGATGGCTTCTGATTCCTTCTGACTATGCCACAAAACAAGCTCCTTCTATATAGGTGGTGCTTCGTGGCAATATCTGAAGGACTCATTTACCTCCAATTTTCTGACTACAACACAGGGTCCTTAATTTATTTATTAATTATAATTATAAGGCAGACATGAACCCCTTGAGGACAGAACACAAAATGCTGTATGTTGATAACTGATGTGAGTTGTCTGTGCAAGAGAGGGTTGAGACTGAGCTGTTGTTACCTTTATTCACTTTGGTTGGATTTATATCCCTATTGTTTCAAGCAGTGTTTATTCTTCATGACATTACCATGCTATGCAGAATATCCTCTGACTTTTAGGAGGACACATTTTTACTAATACTGTACATAGAGAATGGAGTTTTTGTTAGTTCTATTTTATCATCAATTTACCACATCCTCTACTGTAATTATTTAATTTTGGTCAGTTATTGATATGATATGATATTGGCAGTGTGATACAATAGTGTGATATGTTTTGTATCTGATAAGGCTTCTTGAAAAGTTCATCTATTTTTCACACATTGACCATATACACAATCTTAAGATACTGTGGTGTCTTATAAGTCCAATACAAAATAAGTGGTCGATCTCATTGCTTTCATGTTATAAGTAGCCAATTGCATATGTAATATATTAACGAGTATTGCTTTACTAATACCTGTAATATAGTGTACAAATTATGTCAGCATTTAAATATTCATGAACTGTGAATATAAGCCATTTACTTTGAGGAATGAAATGTTTTCATTGCTGTGTGTGTGTATGTATGTATGCCATATAAAAAAAGTACAAAAAGCAGCAAAAGAAGGAAAGTAAGCAGTATGAAATTTAAGGAGTTAGAAATATTGGAAATGTACGTCATTATATTATCCCACCAAGGAGATAGGTATTTGAGAAATAAACATAACATTAGAGGGATGGAAAGTCTCAGATTAATATATGAAGACTGAATAAGCAAGTTAAGGTCATTCTTTAAATGTAACATATTTGTTCTTGTCATCAGTGTGAAGTGATTGATTGCATATAAGGATTAGTTAATGGAGATAAAAATGCACATACCAAAAAAACAATGATTTTGCAAATTGTCTGAGTGAATGTATCATTGATAATTTTAACTTGCCCCTCTATACATTGATCAGTTTATGAATGATCTCCTCTCTCTGCTGTGAGGCGTTATTGGTTGTTTGAGAGGTTTTCAATCTGTTTGGCAAAAAACTTTGCTGTAAGTATCCTAATGACAACTGGTACTTTAGGAGTCAGTACTTGTTGTCAATGCTCCAGAATCATAGTGATTTTCTTTACTTTTTCTATCTTTGTTTCCTCTAATGGTCCTCCAGATTGCCAGAGTTCACTAATATTTTCATCAGTGATTCCTTTCGTGTATATTCTCAGATGGGAAATGGAGTCTGGCATTTCCTTCAGTTTCCTTGCTTTGAGGATGGAGCCAGGGATAATGTGTACGATAACTCCTATCATGATTGCTATACTTGGTGATATTGTGGAGTTGTTCACACTGAATGTGGTCTGAGATGTTGGTCAAGGCTGGGATATGTTACTGTATATCCAAGAGTGCAATTATTTTTGAGGAAAGCTCTAAACCAGCCCAGTAATGCTTTACCCCAGTTTATGGCATGATAGAGTGGTTTTTATACCTCAACCTCGGGACTGTAGGGTGTCAGTAGCCCGTGGCTCTTGCGAGGCCCCGAGATTATTGGGTGTTGCACTAGATGAGACAGTGGATCTTTGTGGTGATGTTGGTACTGTAGCTTCTGTTCTGCCTCACTAGATGACGACACCTTATTTATACACATTGTTATCCAACTCCAATAAACTGCTGTATATTGTAATCCAATTCTAATACAAAATGGTGGACTGCTTCCAGATCAATCAGTTTTAGAGGGAAATCCACTGAAAATATAGAACATTCTTTTTGGTGTTTTTTTCTTTTATGGACTAGTTCCGGTTAATGACTTTTTATATATAGAGCTCTAAATGTTTCAGAGTTTCATTTATTATGGCCCATATGGTGGTTTGCTTGGCTCCTACTATTTTTGCAGTAAAACTATCTGATTGGTTGTACAAAGCACTTTCTCACACTATCTAAATGGTATAATTAACAGTTGGATCATTGAAACTTGTAGTATCTTCATCATGTATAATTATTTACAAGAGTAACTGTGTGCTATGCAAGTATCGAATTAAGAAATTTCTCGAGCCAACCCCAGTCTTAAGGGGTACAGTGGCAAACTTATAGGAAGGCTTCCTTTTAGGAATCAAGTTATCAAAGTTACCCATGTAAAGTTTTGGCTGAAATGCAATATGTTTTACCACAAGGAAAGTGTTGTGTGCTGCAGTCTTTGAGGTGTATCTTTATGCCTTTCCCACAGCATCACAGTGAGGAACAGGTATACAAGAAAAACAAATCATATCATCAGAAAATTCTCCAGTAATCTTCGTGTGTTTACTTCAGAAAATGCCTCAAATGTAAGCTTACAAAGGCGAATGGTAACAGTAATGATGATTGAACCTGGGTCTGGCATTTGTGGGTTTGCTTCTTTGAAACTTTTTAAACAGGCATCATACCATGCAGTATAAAGTTCTGATAATGTTTTTACATTTGTTTGATTCTCCTTACAATAATCCTGAGGGTACCCCCTGGCCACCCTCCCTCGTGACCCACTCAGCGTTGTCTACGTTGTCCGAGATATTAACCCCGAAACATTAGGAGTGAACTTTGCTCGCTCGAACCATTCACTGCATGGTGACTCACTGCCATTGGTGAGAGGTAGAAGTAAGGAGGGATTAAAGGAGGGTAGAGGAGTGCCTATACACGAGAGGTGATAAAATATTCTCGTGGAGGTGAGAGATGAGTGAAATTTTTAATAAAACTGCAAAAATATACCCGTTTATCAATCATAGATATATTGACATTTGTGTCCATTATTAACATCTTTAAAGGTTAGACCAACTTTTATAGAATATGATGTAACAAAAACAACCGCGGTAACATTATTGTATGTATACTTCATACGTGTTGTATTCATTGGTTATTATCACGCACTAAAAGCCATAAAATACACAATAACTGCATAAGAATCATGAACCAGAATGCTCTTTATTAATTGAAGAAAATGTGAACACCTATATGTTGCATATGTTTTGGCGCCCCTTCGACCCCATCCACTCCTTTCAGTGCTAAAACTGTCCCTCTTCATTTAATACCCTTTGTGTTTGCTGTCCTTCCTCTTATCTCCCTCGTCCTACAGGGTCTTCCAGGCCTGGGGCAGTTTTCTTTCATCATCAAATCAATCAAAGGTGTTGCAGAACTATTGGACGTGACTTGTACTTTTGTCCGAGTCTCTGTGTGCAATGGAATGGTACTTTTACCGTTATAAACTTATTAGAGAGAATAACCATCCCATCAGGAAAGACATTGTATGAGACTCAAACATCGACTACATTACCACACTGACTCCACGAGAAGGGCTGAAATGTCACGTAAATGTCACTGTCGAGACATGGCCATTGATATGTCCATCTTTATTGTCCGATGTTCACTACAAAGAAAATTAATGTCACTCTTTATCATCAAGTTACAGTTCCGTTCTGAAGTTGGTGATATAATAATTATGCTACACGTTGGAATTTATACAGTACACAAACTGCAGTAAAGTTATCTCAATGAGTTCGCTGCCAACATGATCGTGTTATTCGCTTGGTATATGGGACAGTCTTAGTAGGCCAAGGCCTATACACAGTAGACCGTGCAGTAGGCCTTCTCGATCGTTTACTTTACACTACCCAGACAGAACCAGTCGTGACTCACCAGTATATTGGTACAAATATTTAGGGGGGTGTAGGTTCAAGTTGTAGTTACGTCCAGAAATTGTGCAATATATTCGTTTCGTCCTAATACATGGGATTTATCATTCCCTTTGGGGAGGTAATCTCACATGACATAATTTCCCCCAAACATAGTTCTCGTAAAAACACAATACCGGCTGTGTTTGGCCGATGATATGAACAAAAACACAAGACATGACATATGTAATTGACAAAAAGATTGGAGTGCCGAACCGTACTATAATTTGTGGGCGAATTAATTATTCCAAATTCTACACAGCAAATTTTTGTCATCATGCCCTTGTTTTGTCAATTCATGAATGGTAATGAAGGGTGGGAAGCGGACTGGTAGCCAGGCTGGTTGGGAAGGGTGAGGGCGTGAGGCTGCAGGTCACGGACATATATAGAGCGACCGAATCAGTGGCAGCCAGTTGCCGTCAGTAAGAGGTGGGAGTAACCGTGCCTGCCTCCGCTCGCTCAGGGAGACTGAAGTTCCTTGCTAAACTATTTCGAAGTGTTTACTGTGTAGCCATTAAGTGTGTGTCCCTACTACTGAAGACTTACTTGTTGTTGAGATGTAACGTTGCTGCTGCTGCTGTATATTTAGGAGCCTGGTAAGTGTTCATTAAACTTTTACTCTAAATGTTGGAGGACGTTAACCATGTGATTTGCGAATGGGTTAGCAAAAAATTGATTATCTTTAAGAGATTACACCAAGGATTTTATTAGTGTATCATATGAGGTATCTGAATAACTAAAATTGAAGGAATTCCCGATACTCCTTTATAATAAGCGACAAAAGGCATTAATACTCGAATTTTCGTGGCAAGGGAATGACGCGGGAAGCATGTTGTGAAAAATGGGGCACTGATGATTACGAAGAGGGACACGAGGGGACTGACGTGATGGGGAGGTGGGAGATGATGGAAGGGTGTGACAAAGGATAGGGTAGTTGATCATGTAAAGCACGTATAGAATATTATACTGATGCCATGGAATAGAGGGAGATGAGGAGGGAAGAGACCAATGAGAAGATTGATGATACTCTACCCATGAATATCATAAGAGAAAGGAAAATTATATCATTGAAAACAAAAATATAAGGGGAAATGAAATAATATAGCAAAAAAAAAATATATAAGACTGCATGTATTGAAAGAGAAAGATGATGAATGAATGGTTGGGTCCAGAGAGGTTATAGGAATAGGACATACGAAGAAGTCATCATATGTTTATTATTATATTGCAGAAGTTGATGTCACATTGTAATTATATAAATAAAAAGTCACGAATGATGGAGATAGAAACATGGGAAGAATGACCTTATAAGGGAATGACAAGAAAGGGTGAAAAAAAAAGAGGAAGGGAGAATGGAATCACAGAAAAGAGAATGGGAAAGAAAGGAACACAAACA
>JAWZYT010004925.1:2500-5000 GCA_034508575.1 Petrolisthes manimaculis | reverse complement strand
GAGAGCGGCGAGAGGGGGCCGAGCGCAGCGAGGGTGCGAGCGGAGTGAGCAGCGCCGCAGGCAAAAGCACCCACGGCGTAGCCGTGGTGGGCGAAGCCCAGTGCTTGTTTTTATTATTATTATTATTATTATTATTATTATTATTATTTTGCATTTCACGGCTCGCGTCGGGTCATGAAATCAGCACACACACACACACACACACACACACACACAGGGGACAAGACGCACACTTCCGCCACTTCAACTCGGGTGCAACTTAAACATATTTCTTACACCACCACTCAACACCACCACCAACACCAACACCACCACCCTTCCTTCTTTCACCACCAACATCACCAACACCACTACCAACACCACCACCATCACCACCATCACCACCACCAACACCACCATCACCACCACCATCACCACCACCACCCACCACCACCATCACCACCACACCATCACCACCACCACCACCCTTCCTTCATCTGACATTCATAGTGTTCCTCCCACTCTCTCTCTCTCTCTCTCTCTCTCTCTCTCTCTCTCTCTCTCTCTACACACACACACGTCATTATTATTTGTAGTATTAAACCTTCACAAATATTCCCTTCGTCTTACTTTGCCGTGACGTGAATATTTTTTAACCCTATTTATTTTTGATGATTTTACGAGGACTTATTATTATGATCTTGAGTCTGACTTGAATCACATGCATCTCTCTTTCCTATATAGTTCCCCTGTGTGTGTGTGTGTGTGTGTGTGTGTGTGTGTGTATGTATATATGTGTGTGTACGTGTGTGTGTGTGTGTGTGTGTGTGCTTCTTTCCCAATAACTCTGCATGGTCTGGAAAGTCTGGAAACACTGACCTTAATGGAAAACATCATCCTGCTTTAAAATTACGTCCCTTCCCTTCCTTCCTTCCTTCCTTCCTTCGTCTTTCCTTCCTTCATTTCTTCCTTCCCATTCATTTTTTTTCTTTCTTCTTTCCTTCCGTCTTTCCTTCCTTCATTTCTTCCTTCCTTCCGCCTTTCCTTTCTTCATTTCTTTCTTTTTTTCTTTCTTCCTTCCTTCCTTCCTTCCTTCCTTCCTTCCTTCCTTCCTTTTTTCCTTCCTTCCTATTCATTTCTTTTTTTCTTTCTTCTTTCCTTCCGTCTTTCCTTCCTTCATTTCTTCCTTCCTTCCTTCCTTCCTTCATGTCCTTCATTTCTTTCTTCCTTCTGTTCTTCCATCCTTCCGTCCTTCCTTCCTTCACTGTTTTCTTTGGGCCTTTTCTTTCCCATCCCTTCTCAATTATTTTCTGTTTATTCCATTTCATTCATATTATATCCTTCCTTCCTTCCTTCCTTCCTTTTTCTTGCTGTAGTTCCTCCTTCCACCCACCCTTACCTTTCTTTCCATAACATTTTACTACATCATTCTCCCTCCCTTCCTTCTTTCCAAAACAAAACAAAACACACACACACACACACACACACACACACACACACACACACACACACACCACACACACACACACACACACACACACACACACACACACACACACACACACACACACACACACACACACACACACACACACACACACACACACACACACACACACACGAAACGAAACGAAACGACACACTCACACACACATACGAAACGAAACCACACACACACACACACACACACACACACACACACACACACACGTCCTAAAAACACCCAGAGAGATTTCAGTTCTCAGCACCACAAAAAGCTAGTGTTTTTTTTTTTGTTTTTTTTTCAAGAGGGAAAGTGGTGTTTGCGGGCTACTGCACTGGGATAACAGCTGCTTTAGTGTGTGTGTGTGTGTGTGTGTGTGTGTGTGTGTGTGTGTGTGTGAGTTTATATGTGTGTGTGTGTTTGTGTGTGTGTGTGTGTGTGTGTGTGTATGTGTGTGTGTGTGTAATGTTATGAAGGTTTTCCCGATTTAATGTAGATACTCTGTTTAACTCCTCATGGTTTAATAAACATTTAATTATATTTATCAATTATATCATATTATTTATATATACCCCTTTAAAAATGATAACTCAAAAATATGTCAGTCAGAGGCAAACAAACACGTCTGAGTCACATCCAGTGGAAAAATAATCATCTGTTTTAATATATTATAAGTAAACAAAAAGTTAATCCACGAGTAATTTCTTTACTTTCCGGCTTCCTAAACAAACCTATTCAATAGACTGCTGATCAGACCTGAGACTCACTTAGCCCACAAGAACCTCAGCTGATTAATGCTCTTGGAATTCTTTTCATCGTCCGTGAATGTCAGAGTTTTTTTTTTCTCTTGGCCCACTTACGAATTTTTCCCATCAGGTCAATCAGTTCTGTCCCTCCCATAGAAATTGGGTCTTTTTTTCTTCCCTTCCCTGCCCTGGCTATTTCCATATCATTATTGACTACTCTACTTACGTTTTCCCTCCCTGTTTCCTCTCTAAACACACACACACACACACACTCAAACACTCACACACACAC
>JAWZYT010004924.1:5000-28465 GCA_034508575.1 Petrolisthes manimaculis | reverse complement strand
ATTACAGTATCTAAAAATGTCAGATTTATACACTCCCGTTAAAACACACCAGATTTATTAGGCCAGACCTCTCTCTCTCTCTCTCTCTCTTTCTTTCTTTCTCTCTCTTTAGGCCTACGTCACGACATATGGGATGATGGGTTGTCAGTAAATAATAATAAAAAACTAAAAATAACAATAAAAACAATAACAATAATAACAATAACAACACTATCACCACAACCCACCCCATCACTCACACAACAACAACAACCACAACAACAACCATAACAGCCACCACCACAACAACAACAACACACCTTGACCACATGACTGACTGACTGACTGACTGACTGACTGACGAGGTAAATGATCAGAAGTGGGACAGCTGACTGATTCAGACTAACGTAAATAATAACAAAAAAATTAGGCCAGAGGAGAGGAAGGAGGTGTGTGTGTGTGTGTGTAATAATAAAATAATAATAATTAACGGTTTATTTACATGGCAGTCAGAGACTGAAATATACATAGGGGGAAAAAATTACATTAATATTAATTCTTAATTCTAAGACCTAAGGGCTACAACTTGGAGACATACAGTACATGTTAATTTAATTGTTTATCTTTCGCACTAAAGTATGTGAGTGTGTGTGTGTGTGTGTGTGTGTGTGTGTGTGTAATAATAATAATTAACGGTTTATTTACATAGCAGTCAGAGACTGAAAATATATATAGGGGAAAAATGACATTAATATTAATTCTTAATTCTAAGATCTATGGGCTACAACTTGGAGACATACAGTAAGGAAGGAAGGAGGAAATTATCACAATCCAAGACAAATTACATCAAATATTAAAAAATAAAAAATACAGATATTGTGATGTTGTAGGGAAAGGGTTTTAAAAGAGTAAGGGGGAGAGAGTAAGGGGAAAAGAGAGTAAGGGAAGAGTGGGGGAAGTGTAAGGGAAGAGTGGGGGGAAGAGTGTAAGGGAAGAGAGAGTAAGGGGGAAGAGTGGAAGAATGGTGGGGGATGAGTGGAAGATTGGGGGAAGAGTGGGGGAAGGGGGGAAGGGGGGGGAGGAGGTGAAGAGTGGGGGGGGTTCAGGTGTGGGCCGTGGGGCATAAGAGTGAAAGGGAGGTGGTGACTTGTGGGGGGCAGGGAGGGAAGGGGAGGGGGGTACAAAGAGGGGAGAGGGGAGAGGGAAGGAGGGGGTGGAGGGGGGGATGTTGGGGTGAGGGGTCAGCTTTCCCTTATCGACCCTGACCCTCTCTCCCCTCCCCCCCATCCCCCAATTCAATACCCTACCCTACCCCACTCTCTCTCTCTCTCTCTCTCTCTCTCTCTCTCTCTCTCTCTCTCTCTCTCTGTATATGTGTTTTTGTGTCTCTATATAAGTGTGTGTGTCTCTGTTGTATCTCTCTGTATCTCTCTCCTCCCCCCCCCCCCCTCTCTCTCTCTCTCTCTCTGTATATGTATTTTGTGTCTCTATATAAGTGTGTGTGTCTCTGTATCTCTCTCTCTCTCTCTCTCTCATGATACCGTTCAAAAGCGACTGAAAACATAACAGGAAATAAAGTCATAATCTGAAATGCCACTCTCTCTCTCTCTCTCTCTCTCCATTACATGACCTCACCAGCCAAACCCACACTATAAGAATTACTTTCCATTTAAACCATTTCACTCTCTCTCTCTCTCTCTCTCTCTCTCACTCTCTCTCTCTCTCTCTCTCTCTCCTAATCCTTCTTATCCTTCTCCTCTTTCCTTTTCCTTCTCCTCCTTTCTCTTCAAGCAAACTTAATCCTTCTCCTATTTCAGTTCCTTGTCCAAGCTTGTTTTCATAATTGTGTTTTCCTTACTCTCTCTCTCTCTTTTTCTCACACACACACACACTCTTCCTCCTTCATCCTCTCTCTCTTTCTCTCTCTCTCTCTCTCTCTCTCACACACACACACACACACAAATATACTTACAACTCAACTCACTTTAAACTAACTTTCTTTTACTGTAACAATACAATCTATATTTTTTTTCTCTCACACAAATATATTTACAACTCGCACTTTACACTTTTAACTTTCTCTTTAACAACCAATCTCTCTCTCTCTCTCTCTCTCTCTCTCTCTCTCTCTCTCCAGTAGAATGTGGGTAATTTTATCACTATTCAAACAGTCTGATAAAAAAAATGGTGGTGGTGGTGATGATAATAAGAAGTGATAAGAGGTATTAGTGGAGGTAGTAGTGGTGGTGGTGGTGGTAGTGATAGGAATGGGAGAGCAAGCAATGTGTAATGTATGTGTATGTATGTGTAGTGTAATATGTGTTTGTGTGTGTGTGTGTCTGTGTGTGAAATGTAGTGTTGTGTAGTGTAATGTGTGTATGTGTGTGTGTATATATGTGAAATGTAGTGTTTAGTGTAAATATGTGTTTGTGTGTGTGAAATGTAATATAGTGTAATGTGTTTGTGTGTGTATGTGTGTAATATAGTATTGTGTAGTGTAAATATGTATGTGTGTGTGTGTGTGTGTGTGTGTGTGTGTGTGTGTCGTACATGACTAGCCAAGTGCAAACCACGACACTCACCCCCCCCCCCCCACACACACAGCGTCTTGCAAGCACTAGAGGGGAGGAGAGAGATGGGGGGGGAGATGGGGGTGGGGGGGACACATGCTTACACTGTCTTGCAAGGAGCGTGAAATATAATAATGAGACTGAAAATTACATGTATATTTTTATTATTAATTATTATTATTATTTTTATTATCAATTTAGTAGTAGTAGTAGCAGTAGTAGTAGTAGTAGTAGTAGTAGTAGTAGTAGTAGTAGTAGTAGTAGTAGCAGTAGTAGTAGTAGTAATAGTAGTAGTAGTAGTAGTAGTATTTTAGATCACCACTACCTCCTCTCTCTCTCTCTCTCTCGTCATCCTCTCTCTCTCTCTTTCTCTCTCGCTGATTCACTGTTGCGTCATCTGTTGTCACTCCTTCCACAAACAGCCACCATATGCAACCCTCTAGGATCCCAGTGACTCATATGTGCGTCTGTGTGTGTGAGAGAGAGAGAGAGAGAGAGAGAGAGAGAGAGGAGAGAGAGAGAGAGAGAGAGAGAGAGAGAGAGAGAGAGAGAGAGAGAAATTAAAGAGAGGCCCCCTACCCTCTCCTCACTTTACTCCCCAACCGTCATCAGAGAGAGAGAGAGAGAGAGAGAGAGAGAGAGAGAGAGAGGATGACGCGTACTCAAGTCAGATCCTGGAGACGTGTACAGCATAATAATCATCATCAAGTCTTGTCTGTTTGTGTGTTTGTTTGTTTATCTGCCTCCTTACCTCCTCTCTCTCTCTCTCTCTCTCTCTCTCTCTCTCTCTCTCTCTCTCTCTCTCTCTTTACAGGGTTAAGGAGAATGCTAATTATTATTCTTTATTCTTGTGTGTGTGTGTGTGAAGGTGTGTGTGTTAGTTTGTGTGTGTTTGTGTGTGTGTTAGAATCTTCCTTAAGGTTTAATTAGTTAGGTATCTACGAGAAGCCTCATATTTTTTATTTATACTATCAGAAAATGCAACAACAACAAAAGGATTAAGTAATTATTAGTCTCTATGCTTATCTCACCCTTATCTTATTTTAATTAGGGGGGAAGTACAGTGTTGGTAAATCTCTCTCTCTCTCTCTCTCTCTCTCTCTCTCTCTCTCTCTCTCTCTCTCTCTCTCTCTCTCTCTCTCTCTCTCTCTCTCTCTCCAAAGTGTTCCAATGTAAACAAAAGTGAAATAAACCCCCCCTTATTCACTTTTATCATTACTTATACTTATAAACTATTTATTTATTTATTTATTTATTTATATATATATCCCCTTTCTTTTATCTATATCTATAATTACTAAAAAAAGATGATGATAATGAGGAATATATTGATAATGAATGATAATGATGATGAACGAAGAATAATAACAAGAACACACACACACACACACACACCACAAACCAGTTAGTCTTGCCTGGTGTGGTAGTGGTGGAAAGGTGGTAGTGGTGGTAGTAGTGGTAGTGGTAGGAAAAGATGTGGTGGTAGTGGTGGTAGAAAGAGGTGGTGGTGGTAGGGAAAGTGGTAGTGGTATTGGTGGTGGTAGTAGTAGTGGTAGTGAAAAAAGGATAATGGGATATTGATGATGATGGTAATGATGATGATAGTGGTAGTGGGGTAGTGATAGTGGTAAAGGTTATTATCATTGGTTGTGTTATTATGGTGGTAGTGCTGGTAGTGGTGGGAATGGTAGTGGTTGGGAGTAGTATAGTGGTATAATGATGGTAATGTTAGTGGTAGTGGTATAATGGTAGTAGTATAATGATGGTAGTGGTAGTGGTATAATAGTGGTAGTGGTATAATGGTAGTAGTGGTATAATGATGGTAGTGTTAGTTTTAGTGGTATAATGATAGTAGTGTTAGTGGTATAATGGTAGTAGTGGTAGTGGTGTGAACTAAGGTGCCTCTACACACCACACCCTAGGTAGGTTACTCAGGTTACACACACACACACACAAGCCATACCCGCATCCGGCTACGCTACACTTCAGACCACACCCACATCAACACACACACAGACACACACAGACACTGACACTCATTATTTTATATCACAAAGGAATTATCTGACATACATACAGGTGAACTATTTACAACACTTATCCAGTCTTATTCACATTTGCTGAAGCTCGTGTATGAAACTTGGAGGCTTCTGATTCCTCCTGACTATGCCACGAAACCAACAAGCAATAGCCTAGCCTACTATAGGTGGAGTTTCGTGGGAATATTTGAAGGACTTTTTAACCCCCAATTGTCTGACTACATCACAGGGTCCCTTAGCCTAATTAATTAAGGGGGATATTTTGTGTTGGTAAATCTAGAGCAACTGAATCCTCCAAACTATTCCAAGCAACAGAACACCATTACTTTTGCTCTTCTGGTCCTATATCCTAGCATACTTTCGAGGAATCAAGGCACTCCAATGTACCAAAAAATATTTAGCCTACGGTACCACCTTTTTTTATACTCTTTCATAAAGCTATTCGAAGTAGACCTGGATACTTATTACAGTTGCCAAAAAAGGTACTGCGACAACTATTGATACAACATTAAATACCGGTATATTAATGTCCATAGTTGTTTGTAGGAATTATAAGTATGTATTACAGAAGGATATGTATATTTCCTTCTGTTATACATGCTTTTACTTAGTCCCTACAAATAGTTGTGGATATTACTAGGGTTAAAGTTCTATCAAGATTTGTCGCAATACCTTTTTGGGCAACTGTACATTCCTGAGTTGCCATTGTTGTTCACAGTATTGCTAAACGATTGGTTGTTAAGGTTTGTTTACTTTTTTTTCAACGGCACCCATTGTTACTTGTGTGTTTTGTTGTTGGTGCTGTGTATGATTGTTGTTATTGTCGTTGTTGTTGTAACGGACAGGAAGTGAGTTAAGGATTATTTATATCCTTACGTCATCTGTCGTCTCTTTCTCTCTAGCTCTCTATACACACACACGCACACTAATAAGTCACGTACAGTAAATGCCATCCAGTGACGACCAACACACACAAACACACATGTATAGCAATAGGTCACATAGCCTATAGTAACTGATATCCTTTGTCGACACACACACACATACAGTAAGTGCTATTCTTTGCCGACACACACACACACACACAGACAGTAAGTGGTATCCTTTGCCGACACACACACACCTCATCATCTGCCAACGTGACTTCAGTATTGTAGCGACTCTTTTGGTGGTGTGTGTGTGTGTGTGTGTCGGTGGGTGATTTTAACGGAAGTCAAGGGCGGTGATGATGGGATCTTTCTCTCCTTCCTTCCCTCCCTCCTACCAATTTTCTCTCTCTCCCTCCCTCCCTCCTACCAATTTTCTCTCTCTCCTTCCCTCCCTCCTACCAATTTTCGTGTTCTGAACTCGTAACCTAAAGGTCGGGAGATCGATCCTCTCAGGTGAGGGCCTGAGAATATTTACTCTTCCGATTTGAGTTTGAGGCACTAACTATAAGGCCACCGAACGTCGTAAAACACCCTCGCTGGTACCATAACAGCTGCAGTATTTGGGAATTACCCACACTTCCCTCCCTCTGTGGCTGGGTACCAGTTCGGCTCACTTCCCTCCCTCTGTGGCTGGGTACCAGTTCGGAAGTCGTGACGTGTGTGTGTGAGTAGCACATATATATATATATATATATAATCTTCCCCCTCTCCCTCCCTTCCTCCCTCCAACCAATCTTTCTTCACCTCTCTCCTCCAGCCTATAAAATATAAATGTGAATGAGTGGAGAAAGGGTGAGTGTATGGGTGTAGAATATGGGGAATCTTGAGTGGGTGTGCGGGTGGGTGGGCGAGTGAGTGGGTGGACTGGAGACTGGAGAGGATGAGTCAGAGTGAGGTAAGGCAGGTTTGGAAGCGAACGAGTGAGGGGGCGAGGCAGACAGGCAGGCAGGGAGGCAAGGTAGGGTAGGGTAGGGGGTAGGGGGCAGAGAAAACCACAGGCTAGGTCAGGGCCATCCCCCCACTCACCTCACCCACCCCCCACCCCTCTCTCTCTCTCTCTCTCCTTGACAATTAACCTTAAAAACCTTTGTTGTATTTCTTTAACAAACGCTCAGTCATTCCCATCAAAACACACTGCTTTCTTTCCAGCCATTGGAGTGCCTTGATTCCTCCAAAGTATGCTAGGAAACAGGACCAGGAAAGCAAAAATAATAAATAGTGTTCTGTTACTTGGAATAGTTTGGAGGATTCAGTTGCTCCAGATTTATCAACACAAAACTTCCCCTTTAACCACAAACACGTGTTTAAAATATACGATCATTATCAATAATGTTCTCATTTGGCTAAAAAAAATCAGGAGGCAAGAAGTTTTTAAACCAATACTCCACCTGCACCATTAAGAAAAAAAAATAATACACACACACACTCCTCAACCTAGACCCACTTACAAGAACACACACACACACACACGGCCTAGCTTAAAACAGACAGCAGATGTTTAGGTGCCGTAGATAAAACCACAAACACCACCATCGTCATTAGCCTACAACAGCTACAACGTCCTACATAGATAGGAAATCGAGGCGAGGTGTATCAGTTACCACAAATCCCATCTGTATAGTTTTTAGTCTGGAAAAGTGAAAAGCTCGACAGTCATTTGTTTATTTTACGTTTGGGGAGTTAAGCCAGAAAATTGGATGTTCGTGAGTCCTTCAAACATTGCCACGAAACACCACCTATATTGAAGGAGCTTGTTTCGTGGCAAAGTCAGGAGGAATCAGAAATCACCAAGTCTCATATACAATCACAGTCCTATTATAAAGGCAAATAAAATAATTTGACTTTGGTGGGTTAAGGCGAATCAATTCATCTGGTGAAAATTTGCGGTATGAGTTTACAACCTAATTCATAGTTATATATATAGCCTATTCAACTTGTCCTTTCCTACTCTCTCTCCCTCTCTCTCTCTCTCTCTCAAACACACTAATTCATAAACACACATATTTCCATACCGGCAGTTCTCTCATCGTAATATTAGGCTACATCCTATATTTAGACTTTGCATCTTACTGTACATTCCATCAAGATCTCTCGTCCTCACTCACACTTCACTCCTTCCTACTTTCTCGATGGTCTCTCTCACTCATCCTCAGCCTAGCCTAGCCAAGCCAAGCCACACGCATTTTTACGGCACACTTGCTTTCACAATTTCACTCATGGGCTCATCACCACCACCACACAAACAGCAGCCAGCCAGTCACCACATGCTGACACCTGCCACTCCTCTCCCTCACCTCAATACATTACACTTTTTGTCTTGTGTGTGTGTGTGTGTGTGTGTGTGTGTGTTATCTTGGCGAAAGTGCACCGGTTCCCTTCTAAATATTTTGACCTTGGTTGGATACACGTTTATCGTACAGCCACAATCAAATATCCATCAACACTCTCCTTCCATCGTAGTAAACAAATATCTTGGTAATAAAGAACAACAAGTGTATGATTTTGCAGCACCTCATAATAATAATAATAATTGAGGGGGTTGAGTTGATGTAAGATATTGTATGATTATATTTCGATATGATACTGATTTATTTGCACGGTGGAAGGAAAGTGTCGGTGGTTATTTGATTATGGATATACATTCCAGTGTTGATAGTATGCAGATAACAAACTCACACAGCTTGGTATCTATCTGCATCTTACAACACTGGAATGTAAGGGAAAGGTTTATCTAAAGAGAGAGAGAGAGAGAGAGAGAGAGAGAGAGAGGCAGTCGGGTCTACTCCCATTCCTATCTCTACACATCTGCCACCACACCCACTCTCACACATCTGCTGTTCAACATTCTACGTTCTGGCGTCTGAATCAAGTCCATCACACACACACACACAGACACAGGATATCCTCAAATAAACACACATACACACACACTAACAAATTCCCAACGCACCTTAAACCCACACTCCCAATATACCCTCCTCACCCACTGCGACACACATACACACACAGGATACCTCAAATAGGCTACACACACGCACTCAAAAATTCCCAAAGCACCCTCAGTAACCCCCTTTGACACACACACACACACACACACACAATAGACTCCGGAACGACATGACAATATAATAAACGATAAGTAAGCGGCGTGCCTACCTTATCAGAGGAGATTAGGAAATGGGACAGTAACTGATTGTATTCTCGTGGTTTGTACCTACTGCATTACCACACACTCACTGAGGACTGGTGTGTGTGTGTGTGTGTGTGTGTGTATGTGTGTGTGTTGCAGGGTGCTCATGATAGTTTTGGGTGTGGCTAGGGTACGTTGGAAATTCTCGTGTGTGTGTGTGAAAACATATAAAATACAGGTTAGATCTTCAATTATATTTTGTTTTGCCTATAGTCAGTCACTCATAATTAATCAGATTTGGGCATTTCCACACATTATAATATTATGACTGAACAGACCTAACCCTAACTATATAGCCTAAATCTACAAGTAATACGGTATATACCTTTTGAGTGAGTGCATTTTACATAATACTGTATATAAAATACTTCAAATGCTGCCTAATAGTGTAGATACATCGAGTGAAAATCACATATAATAACTTGATTGTCTGGCTCCTGGACACACACACACACACACACACCGCCATAAATAAAAGGTTAACAAGATTGCATCATTTCATATCTAGAAACCATTAAATAAGATGTAAAAAAAAACATTGAATCCCTTCATTTTACTTTAAAAGAGATGATTGGCTATGAATATTTACTACCATAGCCTACTACGATTCTGTGTAAACCAAAAAACTAAACAGAAATTACATGAACTTCATTTTGATTTATGTTAGATAGTTTATTAATTTTGCCAAATGCATAATTATCATTAAGTAGAAAAAAAAGTAGGATTTAAGATACCTACGATATAAACTTCACAACAGCTTCTAAAAATATCTTGAGGCATTGCTAATTCACTTCTAAGGTGCAATAATAATGTTGTATGTTGTATGAATAACAATCATTCCTTAGCCAGATACTTTTTACACATATCATGATGAGGCTTTCCGAGCTTTTTTTTTTTTTTATAATATTAAAGTTTTTTGTTTATCGGTTTTAAATAATTATCAGTAAGGCAAATGCTATTATATATATCTCTCTCTCAATTATCAGTGAAAGCAACTTCAGTAAAGGACACAAAAAGAGAACATTTATATAGCTTTCATTTCTGTGATAAGAGAGTTTATGGTGAAGATTGACCCTGGCTGAAATGCCTTTTTTATTAATTAAATAATTGCCTTACCTTGACAGCACCAGAAGACAATAAAAATAAAATAATAGTAATAAAAACACACCATTACCACTATTCATTCATTTTAAATCCAGGAAAATGTGTGTGTGTGTGTGTGTGTGTAGCGGGCGTGGTGTGTGTGTGTAGTGTGTGTATGTGTGTGTGCGTGTGTCAGTGTGCGTGCACCGGGAGTGTGTATGTATGTATGTATCAGTGTGTACGTGTGAATGTTGAATGTATGTATATGTATGTGCGCGTGTGAATGTATGTGTGTGCGTGTGTGAATGTATGTATGTGCGTGTGTGAATGTATGTGTGTGCGTGTGTGAATGTATATATGTGTGCGTGTGTATGTATGTATGTGTGTCTAAGTCGCCCTCCACAGTCAAAAGCCTTTCACTTTTTCTCTCCCATACTAAAACACACACACACACACAAACCAATCCATACAAACAAACTCACCTTTATAATAAGCTCCACCTCTGGCACGGACCCATTCTCCTGTCCATTGGTTTCCTCGGACATTTTAAACTGTTGTGGGTGGGATTAAATAGGAGACACACCAAACCCAAGGCAAAAGACACAGATACTACTCCAACCACGTGCCAGCCTCAAACTGAAGTGGAATTGCTGGCAACTTTATGTTTATATGGGGTATAGTTGCCAGAGGTCACTAGTTATCTATCTCTCTATCTCTTTCTCTCACTTATCTATATGTGTTTTGTTATTACCAAGTGTTTATTTGTTTATTTATGTAAGTGTGGTCATTCCTACCCTGGTTATCCTATGAGGTATGTTGATATATAGAGTTTATTTATCTAATCATTTTCTTTCCCAACTACAGTGGTGGCAACATTTGGAAATATATACAGAAAGAGATGCCAGGTGTCACTATATAATTATCCCTTATTATTATTATTGTCTTTACGTGTTTGTTATTACCCAATATTATTCATTTTAGGTGGTGTCATTCCTACCCTGGTAATCACATGAGTCATATTAATCTATACCGTTTGATTAATCGTACAAGTTGCGTCAATAAATAGAGTAAATAATTATTCCCTGTGTTTATTTTAATAGTGATGTTGATATGGTTAGCACACTGACGCATGCGCTATTCACCACCACTACCATCTGTCTTAGAACTTCACTCATTTCTACTAAAATTGGACCTTATAAGTTCATATTTCCACACTATAATGTACCGAGGAGTGGAAGATATACAAAGAGACACATCATACTGTATTACGTTACTCAGTTCCTTCGTTAAATAGTAATTAAATGAACGTAAAATACCGGTATAGTTAAATTATGACAATCCAACAAATGATCACTCAATTTCCACTATACTGAAAAAATATATATTTACATTCAGTGACAGTATAATTTATAAGGCTTCAGCTGGAATAATAATAAATAAATAACACCTACCTATCATATCAAATAATAATAATACGTGAAGATATATATATAAGCAAAGGAATTACAGGATAAACCGAATACAAAACGTATATCGGGAAACAGCAGGAACAAACTTTCATCTTCAAAGAAAACCTATATATATTTATGGATGACTCGTATATAAGGTGTTGAGGGGCTGTTGTATTATTATTACTATAACTATTACTAACTATTACTATAACTATTACTATTACTATTATTATTATTACTATATCAGCGATACCCGACGTTGTCCGGGTGAAAATCCTACATGTGGTTTTGTCAATAAATTTCCTCTAATTATTTTTATGTGAACTTATTAGGAGTGTGGAAGGAGTCCATTATCCAGTGTGGTTGCTGGTCCCCAAGAGAAACCATGCCAGATTTACAACCACAAAAGTGATGAGTGAGGCAACTACAGCAGAAGGTGGCATTGTAACAGCCACCAATTAAATAGCAAGGCCAGAGTGGCGAATTGATCTGCAGGGGTACTGGGATCGAACCCTCCGACCCCTAATTGGTCATTATAAAACTTTTTTTTTCAGTCCTTAGGTTTAGTATTAAATTTATGTGTTCAACATTTTGTGGTTTGAATTCATTCCTAAACTGGGCCTGCCTCCTTGATGCTTGAGACCATAGAGTCTATTATGTTTAGAAAGCCATTAATGTTTGGTTGTTTTAAGCTGATAATTCAAGAAACACATAGCCACCAAAAATGAAGTCTTGTGATTTTATGTTAAGAAGAGTAATTATATATTATTATTATTTCTATTTATTTATTCATAGTGGTAAATAATACGCAGAATATAACATGTATAAATATATTTTTTCATAAATATATACATCCATTAAACACATTATGTATGTATGTATGTATGTATGTATGTATGTAAATTACAAGATATTTAATAATGTATGTATGTATGCAAAGAGGCTGTGATGTTATTATGAGAGAGAGAGAGAGAGAGAGAGAGAGAGAGAGAGAGAGAGAGAGAGAGAGAGAGAGAGAGAGAGAGAGAGAGAGAGAGAGAGAGAGAAAAATAGGAGCACACAGATTCCTCCAAAAATGTTGATAAATCCGGAGCAAATTATTTCCTCCAAACTACTATTATTATTATTCCAAACAACAGAACAACAAACAAACAAACAAACACCCTTATGATATTTTGGTGTTTCCTGGCATACTTTGGAGGAATCAAGGTTCTCCAATGTATGTATGTATGTGTGTTACAGTAGTTAATAATGAATTTGAAGGAATCTGGAGCCTCCAGTTCAATAATATTAATAATAATAAATAATAATAATAATAATAATAATAATAATAATAATAATAATAATAATAATAATAAAAATAATAATAATAATAATAATAATAATAATAATAATAATAATAATAATAATAATAATAATAATAGCAGCTATCATACATACATACATACACACTACTGTATTTATAATATATATAAACGTAAAGGTATACACCGGTACAGTATAGATAAATAGTTTACCTTAGAAAATAACACACACACACACACACACACATACACAAACATACACACACACACACACACAGGTTTGAGCTACCACAGCATATTATACAAAATTAATATTAACACATAAATTAATTATTACACACAGACATAATTACTCCATAAATAATTACTCCACAAAATAATTACCTACTCCACATAGAAATAATTACTCCAATAATTACTCCACATATTACTCCTCCACATAGAAATAATTACTCCATAAATAATTACCTACTCCACATATTACTCCACATAGAAATAATTACTCCAATTATTACTGCATAAATAATTACTCCACATATTACTCCTCCACACAGAAATAATTACCTCACAAAATAATTTACTCCATAAATAATATAAATAATTACTCCACAATTATTTGCTCCACACGTATGTAATTACTCCACACAGAAATAATTACTCCACCCAGAAATAATTACTCCATAAATAACTCCACAAAATAATTTACTCCATAAATAATTCCACATAGTAATTTACTCCACGAACACTCCACATTATTACTCCACAAATAATTACTCCACAAATAATTACTCCACAAAATAATTTACTCCATAAATAATATAAATAATTATTCCACAATTATTTACTCCACAAATAATTACTCCATAAATAATTACTCCACAAATAATTACTCCACACACAAATAATTACTCCACAAATAATTACTCCATAAATAATTATTCCACAAATAATTACTCCACACACAAATAATTACTCCACACATTATTACTCCATAAATAATTATTCCATAAATAATTACTCCACACATTATTACTCCATAAATAATTACTCCTCAAAATACTCCACAAATAATTACTCCATAAATAATTACTCCACAAATAATTACTCCACACACAAATAATTACTCCATAAATAATTACTCCACACATTATTACTCCATAAATAATTACTCCACATTATTACTCCATAAATAATTACTCCTCAAAATACTCCATAAATAATTACTCCTCAAAATACTCCACATCAAAAACTGAAAAAAACTGCCCCTTAGAAAATATCATAATTATTATTGCACAAATATGTTTTTCATTTTCATCATTATTATTTTGATTAATTAAGAAACTGTGTGTGTGATGTAGTCAGAAAATTGGGAGGTAAATGAGTCCTTCAAATATTGCCACGAAACACACACACACACACACACACACACACACACACACACACACACACACACACACACACACACACACACACACACACACACACACACACACACACACACACACACACACACAGACACACACACACACACACAAATCCATCCAATAATTCACTCAGGAGTCATTATTATTATTTTACACACACACACACACACACACACACACACACACACACACAAATCCATCCAATAATTCACTCAGGAGTCATTATTATTATTTTACACACATACACACACACATTATTATTATTTCACACATACACACACACACACATTATTATTTTACACACACACACACAAATCCATCCAATAATTCACTCAGGAGTCATTATTATTATTTTACACACACACACACACACATTATTATTTTACACACACACACACACACACACACAGTTCCGTTTGTTTCGTTATGGTGCATTACAAACCATAACAAACCACTATGGAATTAACACAATGACGGGGGGGGGGAGTATGTAAACAAGACGCAATCAATCAAATGAACAACCAATCAACCAACCCGTCTACCATACCATAATAATAATAATAATAATAATAATAATAATAATAATAATAATAATAATAATAATAATAATAATAATAATAATAATAATAATAATAATAATAATAATCTATAAGTAAGTATAATATACAGTGTATTATTGGCAAAAAAAGATGCGACATCGTGACATGAAATTATGTGAGATTTCATTAAAAAAAATATATATATTGTTCTGGTAGCCACCAATTAGTACTTTGTCATTTCTCCTTTCATTTTAATAACCTCTTGCAGACGTCTAGGCATAGACCTAGCTAAGTTTTCAAAATAGGATCTCTCCAGTAAAGCAAGAAGGATACACATTATGGTTGTGGTCTGCCTGACGGTCCGCCTGTATATTTCTTTAATTGGCACTTTTCCTTCCCTTAGTGCCAACATATGGGCCTTTTCCTCCTTGCTAGTTGTTGTAGCACCCTTGGCAATGCACTAGGGTAAATTTAAGGGCCAACAGAATCACGGGGTAAAGATTCAGTTTGAAAACAATCTGGGCACAAACAAATGTCCGTGCACTGATTCCACCCAGACAGACGTAACTAGTAAATATTGAAATGTATCAGCCAGTGTCCGGCAGCAATAGGTTGTTAGGATACAGCCATCTTATCTGTCAGACTTAGGGTGAAAAATAGGTTAAAAATATACTAAAGTTGTCTGTATTGTTAACTTCAGTTGTGACACATCTTTCCTTCGATGTCGGAATAGGTCGCATCTGTTTTTGCCGATACTGTACATGTATAATAATAAAAATATATATATAACATTACAATTATGAAAGCACTGGGTCAGAGTTTAATTATCTATATATTTTGTTTTTATTTTTGTTTTGTTTTGTTTATGTAGTGTTGGGAGATCATCACACCAGGGGGGCCACTATTTGTTGTTGTTGTTGTTGTTGTGATTATGCAAACAACAACAACAACAACAACAACAACAGTCAGTCGTGTTTCATTTGTTGATGTTGTTGTAGGATAAATAAACAGTGTATTAACAAACCTTAACAATTCACCATTTTTATGAAAGTTTAACCAGGCACTAAATTCATATCAATGATACTTATTTTTTCTTATTTTCATCACTTCTTTCAAGTCCTGTTTCATTTGTTGGTATTGTAAGATAAATAAACAGTGAATCAACCTTACAATTCACCATTTTTATGAAAGTTTAACCGGGCACCGAAGTCATCTCAGTGTTTTTATTTTCATTCATCACAAACTTATTTCTGCCTTGGAGTTTTTTCATTCATTGTCAGGTGGTTGTATTTACTGATCACTGTTTTTGTATCATTTTATCCAGACACAAATATTTATCTCAGCGAGTGTTTTTCTTTTTCATTCTTTTCGTCTTGTGCTTGTGTGTGTGTGTGTGCATGTGTGTGTGTGTGTGTGTGTGTGTGTATTTTCAGTTTTTGTATCATTTTATCCAGACACAAATATTTATCTCAGCGAGTGTTTTTCCTTTTCATTCTTTTCGTCATGTGCTTGTATGTGTGTGTGTGTGTGTATTTTTTCAGGGTAATGTTTGAGTGAAGTGCATGTGTGTGTGAGTGTGTGTGTGTGTGAGTGTGTGTGTGTGTGTGTGTGTGCATTTTCAAGGTAATGTTTGGGTGAAGTAAGTCGAGTGCAATCATTGAAAATTTTTGTTATAGCTTTGCCTGACCTCTTCTAAAAGTATATATATATATACAATTATACATATTATACAATCACTGGTCAGGTTGTGTTCTTTTAATAAACATACATATCCCTTTCAGTATGTATGTATGTATGTATTATCTCTGTTAGCTTTTGTCTCGTGTATAAATATCTTTTTCAGTACGTTTCATTTAGAATAATAACTATATTCCATGACCTCACTTCAACTTGACCTCACTCGACTATGACCTCACTTCAACATGACCTCACTCGACTATGACCTCACTTCAACATGACCTCACTCGACCATGACCTCACTTGACCTCACACAGACACGACCTATAATTATAACTTGTGACCTCACTGGACCATGACCTCACTTTAGAACATCTCTCTCTTGAATTCGAACTTATACTTGATGCATTTCTCTCTGAGGGGGGCGACGAGGGAGGGAGGACCACAGTAAAACACACACACCTTACCTGCCCTCGATTCCCTAATGCCACTGAACACCTGAGGAAAGAGAGAAGAGAAAGAAGTGTTAATTATATCTTATTGTTATGTTAAGTGTATTAATCTGTTACTACTAATAATAATGCAAAAACAGCAACTACTACTATTTCTACTACTACTACTACTATTACTGCAAAAACAGCAACTACTGTTACTACTACTACTACTACTACAATTACAAAAATACTACTACTAATGCAAAAACAGCAACTACTGTTACTACTACTACTACTACTACAATTACAAAAATACTACTACTAATGCAAAAACAGCAGCTACTACTACTATTATCACTATTATTATTATCACTAATACTACAACTACAATAACTACTACCACCAATATTACTACACCACATAATTTCTATCTCACACTCCATCCCCACTCTCTCACTCTCACTCTCTCTCTCTCTCTCTCTCTCTCTCTCTCTCTCTCTCTCTCTCTCTCTCTCTCTCTCACACACACACACACACACACACACATACACACACACACACATACAATACCTCTATCTTCTCCCTTCACACACACACACACACACAATATCTCCCCACCCCTCTCCCCCTCTCTCACTCTCTCTCTCTCTCTCTCTCTCTCTCTCTCTCCCTCCTTACCTTATCCCAATCCGGTCTGCCTGTTTTAATAGATGAAGCCAAGGGAAGGGCAGGACTGAGAGGGGCCAATCCAGTCTTATAAAGGTGCAAGTTTAGGAACGAACACATGGCTGCTCCCGACACCCTCTGCTCAGCCTCCAGACTCGCCAGGAGGCCAAGGAACCACTCGAAGCTCCCCAGGTCACGGTTCACCCACACGAAGTCCACCTGTAGAAGAAGTACATGTAGAAGGTGTTGTAGAAGGTGTTTGTGTGTTCCTGAAGTAGATGTAGAAGGTGTTTGTGTAATACTGAAGTAGATGTAGAAGGTGTTTGTGTAATACTGAAGTAGATGTAGAAGGTGTTTGTGTAATACTGAAGTAGATGTAGAAGTAGATGTAGGAGGTGTTTGTGTAATCCTGAATAATATCATAATGTATTTAGGTTGTAGTAAGGCGCTATCCCCACTGTACATTTGAGTGAGTGAGTGAGTGAGTGAGTGTACATACCTTACGTAGTTTCCTGAGTGTTGTGGGAAGGGCCAGACAACTTGGAACCTGACAGTAGGGACACGGAGCCTTGGCAGCACGATACCTGTGGAACATACATACATACATACATCATGGTAAAGTAGAACTATAATCTGTACACACACACACACACATATATACATACATCATGGTAAAGTAGAACTATAATCTGTACACACACACACACACATATATACATACATCATGGTAAAGTAGAACTATAATCTGTACACACACACACACAAACATACATACATACATCATGGTAAAGTAGAACTATAATCTGTACACACACACACAAACATACATACATACATCATGGTAAAGTAGAACTATAATCTGTACACACACACACAAACATACATACATACATCATGGTAAAGTAGAACTATAATCTGTACACACACACATAAACATACATACATACATCATGGTAAAGTAGAACTATAATCTGTACACACACACACATACATACATACATACATCATGGTAAAGTAGAACTATAATCTGTACACACACACACAAACATACATACATACATCATGGTAAAGTAGAACTATAATCTGTACACACACACATAAACATACATACATACATCATGGTAAAGTAGAACTATAATCTGTACACACACACACATACATACATACATACATCATGGTAAAGTAGAACTATAATCTGTACACACACACACACATACATACATACATCATGGTAAAGTAGAACTATAATCTGTACACACACACACAAACATATATACACACATCATGGTAAAGTAGAACTATAATCTGTACACACACACACAAACATATATACACACATTGTAAAGTGTTGTGCATATATGGCGAACTCTATATAATATATATTTATATATATATATATGACCTCACCTCACCAAACTTGAGCTGAAATGACCTCACATAATTTCACTTAACCCAGCTTGGCCTCACATGATCACATATGACCTGACCTGACCTGACATCACATGACTTCACCTGACCTGACTCAACCACAACCCGACCTGACCTAACCTGACATAATCTAACTTCACTTGAATTGACCCGAACACAACCCGACATAATCTAACTTCATCTGACCAGACCCAACCCCAACCCAACATGACCTGACCTCACCTAACTTCACCAGACCTGACCCAACCATAACCCGACATGACCTGACCTCACCTGACATAATCTAACTTGACTCAACCACAACCCAACATGACCTGACCTCACCTGACCTGACCCAACCATAACCCGACATGACCTGACCTCATCATGACACTCTGAAGGATGGCAGCGAAGGGCGTGACTCCAATGCCTGCCCCGACCAACACGGCATGACTGACACTGAAGATCCTGGTGGAGGGAGTACCATAGGGACCGTCTACCTGGACCTGCAGGAGGGAGAAGCCCTTTGGTTAGATCAGAGAGAGACAGAGAGAGAGAGAGAGAGAGAGAGAGAGAGAGAGAGAGAGAGAGAGAGAGAGAGAGAGAGAGAGAGAGAGAGAGAGAGAGAGAGAGAGAGAGAGAGAGAGAGAGAGAGAGAGAGAAGACAAATAGAAAATTAGTATAAACATTTCACAGCTTGATAAAAAAAATTCCACACTGTACATATTATATCCTTTGCCAACAGAACAACAAACCCAACATTAGACTCAACACTTCACACCCATAACCACTTGCCTCTATCTTCTTCTTGACGAGTGGATGGACGTGAACAGCATCAAGAAGCCCCCAGCCAGGCGCCCCTTCCTTGCCAAGCTGTGGGGAGGTGTGTGAGGAGGTGAGGGTGTGGTGGTTAGGGGTGGTCTGTTGGGGACTGGTCATGGTGGTGGTGAAGGTGTTGCTGTGACTTAAAGTACTCTTGTTGTTTTGTTGGTCGTAGGTGCTGTTGTCTTGTTGGTCGTAAGTGCCGGCGGTTTGTCCGAGCATGTAATTCTGGGCGCTGAAGGGGTCGGTGTAGGAGTGAAGACTTGAGGTACTGCCGCTGAGTGAGGAGTTACCGGACTCTCCTAGACCTCGCTCCAGTTCCGTCTTGAGGGCTGCCAGGTTGGACAGGCTGGAGGACTTCTTGCGTTCCAGGGGATACGGACCTAACACGGTGTTATTGGCCTCTAGTTTGGCTGGCGACACTGAGGAGGGAATTCACGTATAAATGAAATATCCTAATTACAGAAAAAATTACACTAAATATACAAAAATAAACCAATAAACAATAAATAAAAAGCCTTAATTGAGTAAAATAAAACAATCATACATGCCTAAAGAGAACAAAGCGCTAATAAATAAATATAAGTGTAATAAATGAATATACTATAGAGCCTACACGGAACATAATAATAATAAAACAGATAGATAAACAGATAAATATAATGAAGATAAAGAAGAAAAATAAAGGAGAGCTATTTAAACAGCTTGGTATAACGTGACGAGTGGTGTACCTGAGGGCTTTCGCTGCACCTCGACGGGAAGGAGGGCGGCAGGTCGACTGTAGACACTCATTTTACGGTTAAACTCCAGGAGATTGTTGACATAGCGACTACCCGTGCTACACCCATCACTTTCAACCTGGAAGATAGAGTTATTGTTTGTTATTGTAAAGTAAAGTGTTGTTATTGTAAAGTATGGTTATTATAAAGGTGTTGTTATTGTTATAGATATCACTTTCAACCTGGAAGACAGAATTATTGTTTGTTATTGTAAAGGCGTTGTTATTGTTATAGATATCACTTTCAACATGTGAGACAGAGTTATTGTTTGTTATTGTAAAGTAAAGTGTTGTTATTGTAAACTATGGTTATTATAAAGGTGTTGTTATTGTTATATATATCACTTTCAAAATGGGAGACAGAGTTATTTATTGTTATTGTAATTGAGGATGTTCCACCATTTTAACTTGCAAAATATTATAGCAAGGAAAAGAATTAACCACACATAAAAGAATATAGAGTTAATTAGACTAAAAAATAATATCCACAGTTAACTTGAAGGGAGATTATTATGTTGGTGAATTGATTCCTCCAAACTATACCAAGAAACAGACCCCTCATTAGTACAACTGAGGGGGTCTGTTTACTGACATAGATAGGAGGAAACAGTATACTTTACCTTACAATATACCAACAAGATACTCTCCTTAATTAAAATAAACAAACATTTTTTTTATTTTTTTATTATTATTATTATTATTTTTTTTATTTTTTTTACCTGGATGACTGTATCGATAATCTCCTTAAAATAAACCAATTTTTATTATTATTATTATTATTATTATTATTATTATTATTATTTTTTTTTTTTTTTTTTTTTTTTTTTTTTTTTTTACCTGGATGACTGTATCGATAATCTCCTTAAAATAAACAAACATTTTTTTTTTTTTTTTTTTTTTACCTGGATGACTGTATCGGTAATCTCTTCCAACTCGTCCTCGTCTGGAGTGTAACCGAGATTAAAAATTGCAGCCTTCTTACTGTTGTTGTGAGACTCGTGCTCTTCCTCGGGTATGTATTCCAAACTGAACACTTGCTGATCTTGTTGAAATTTTTGCTGATGGTATTTTCCCTTGTTATTGATATTCTGTTGTTGTTGTTGTTGTTGTGGTTGTGGTTGTTGTTGTGTTTCGGCTTCTACTTCTTGGTGTTTGAAAAGGTCGTACACTCGTTTTGTCCATTCCCCCACGGCTCTAATGTGCACTGTGAAGACGTCTGTGTGTGTGTGTGTGTGTGTGTGTGTGTGTGAGAGAGAGAGAGAGAGGGGGAGAAAGTGAAAGATTTGCTTTATATTTGGTATACACGTGAGGGTTTTTATATATGTTTTATTTTTATCTTTACACACACAGACACAGATAGAACCAGGTTTTTATTTCTTCAAGCAAACACATACACACACACACACACATACATATACATACACATACATACACAACCAGGTTTTTATTTCTTCAAGCACACACACACACACACACACACACACACACACACACACACACACACACACACACACACACACACACACACACACACACACACACACACACACACACACACACACACACACACACACACACACACACACACACACACAAACCTTCCTCTATCCCTCCTACACTATATACCTCCCCCCCACACTCCCTCTGCTCCTCCACCACACCCCACTCACTCCACCCACACTTCCCCCACACCCACCACTCCCCACTCACTCCACCCACACTTCCCACACCCACCACTCCACCCACACTTCCCATTTCACCCACACCCACCACTCCACCCACACTCCCCATTTCACCACCACACACCCCACACTCACTCAACTCCTCCACCACACACCCCACTCCCTCCCCACACCCACTATATCCCTCCCCACTCCCCACACTCCCTCCCCACTCCCCCCCAACTCACCCTCCAGCTCCGGTGCAGATGAAATGGTAAACGGATGCCACTCAAACCTCGCAATGGAAGGAATGTTGAGGTACACGTACTCGCCAGGGTGGAAATCGAAGTCACGAGGTCTCCTGATTACCAAAGTGACTACCTGTGTGTGTGAGAGGGGAAAGGGACATAGACGTTAGATGGGCGTGGTGTGTGTGTGTGTGTGTGTGTGTGTGTGTGTGTGTGTGTGTGTGTGTGTGTGTGTGTGTGTGTGTGTGTGTGTGAAGGCAAGCACCACCACATATGCTTACCCAACCTATAATTAACACACACACACACAAAAACCTAAATGAATTCACTTGCCCTTCATTTCAAATAATAATTACTCTCATTACTTTAATACATAATGATCAATTAAAAAGAGTCCACCTTTTTGTCATTTGAGAAACTTACTGCAATAAACCTGATTAAGAAATTTGATATATATTATATTTCATTACGAGTTTTGTAAGAGGTGACGCATTAGTGTGTGTGTGTGTGTGTGTGTGTGTGTGTGTGTGTGTGTGTGTGTGTGTGTGTGTGTGTGTGTGTGTGTGTGTGTGTGTGTGTGTGTGTGTGTGTGTGTGTGTGTGTGTGTGTGTGTGTGTGTGTGTGTGTGTGTGTGTGTGTTAAACGAAATGAGCAAGCTTAAAATAATAATAATTGTAAACAAACCTAAAATATAATTATCAACAAGCGTAATAGATAAACAAACTCTATCAACAAGCCTAAAAAAAAATATGATAACACTTCTTAAAAAAAATAATGATAAAACTTCCTAAAAAAAATAATGATCAAACTTCCTAAAAAAAATAATGATCAAACTTCCTAAAAAAATAATGATCAAACTTCCTAAAAAAAAAATAATAATAAAACTTCCTAAAAAATAATGATAAAACTTCCTAAAAAAAAATAATGATAAAACTTCCAAAAAAAAAATAAAAAAAATAGCTAAAAACAAACTATCAACAACGAGCTTAAGGGTGAAGTTTTGTGTTGGTAAATCTGGAGCAACTGAATCCTCCAAACTATTCCAAGCAACAGAACAGAACACCATTATAATTGTTCATCTGTGTGTCCTGTTGTTTCCTGGCATACTTTGGAGGAATCAAGGCACTCCAATGTAACAAAAAAGAATTAATTACAATGAAAAACAAGACTTCTTTAATTAAGGGGGTGTGGGAATAAGGGGACAGGCTTGGGGGGGGGGGGGGTTGGGGGGTGCAGGAGTAGGGGACAGGGTTTGGGGTTTTTG
>JAWZYT010004923.1:92500-128308 GCA_034508575.1 Petrolisthes manimaculis | reverse complement strand
GTGGTTATGTGGTGTGTGTGTGTGTTTGTTTGTGTGTGTGTGTTAGCGTTAGTGTGTGTGTGTGTGTGTGTGTGTGTGTGTGTGTGTGTGTGTGTGTGTGTGTGGAGGGTGGTGTGAGCATGTGTAGAGGAGGTGGTTGTAAGTAGTGTGTGTGTGTGTTTGTGTGTGTGTTAGGCTATATAGTGTGTGTGTGTGTGTGTGGAGGAGGGAGAGGGGAGGTTATACAATGTGTGTGTTTATGTATGTAAGTAATTCACATTGTAAATTAGGTCAACACATAAGGCTGGTGTGAGGCAGGTGTGGTGAGTGGGGCCCTGATAATTGCCCATCCAAATATATTATACCCTATATATTTTTACCCAAAGTTATGTAATGGGAATGTTTTGCTTGTACAATAATAATTAGGGACACTCAAACCACGATACATGTAATTTGTTTTTTGTATTACTGTATTTGGCAGCTTCAATACAAAATAAATTACATATATAATATATATATAAGTAATAAATATAATACTGTATGTAAAATTGATTATGTAGAATGGCTACATGTGAATGAATAATATGCTTAAAATATCTAAGAGTTACTGAAACACACACACACACACACACACACACACACACACACACACACACACACACACACACGAATAAAAACACTATCACACACACACACACACACACGAATAAAAACACTCTATCACACACACACACACACACACACACAAACTCAAACAGTAAAAATCCCCATTCCCAGTCCGCCACTCTGTAAATAAGGAAGGGAATATGAAGCCTATATTTTTTCATTACCAGCTAGACAGTGGAGATATATGCCAGGGGGAGAGGAAGGGAGGGAGGGGGGCGGCGCTACTCGACACACGGCCGCTAGATGGCAGTAATGACGAGTAGTGTGTGAGACGTGGCAGGAGTTGTGAATCTGGGTATAGGATGGATATATGTTTTTGTGTGTGTGTGTGTGTGAGAGAGAGAGGGGGGGAGAGGGGAGTGCATGGTGTGTTGTGTATGAGTTGCTGCGTATGTTAGGTGGTGTGTGTGTTCTGTGTGTCTGTGTGTGTTTGTGTTCTGTGTGTGTGTAATTTAAAAAAAAAACTAACTTCTCTACCTTAAGTGTGTGTGTGTGTGTGTGTGTGTGTGTGTGTGTGTGTGTGTGTGTGTGTGTAATTAATTAAAAAAACTAACTTCTCTACCTCAAGTGTCAGGAAGTGTTTGTTTACAATTGGGTTGAATGTTATCGGGTCGAGGTCAGTTCGGTGCCAGCTGCTGTTGTCGGGGGGGGGGGGGGGGGAAGGGGGAGAGGGGGATAGGGGAATGGAGGGGGTAGATTTATTGAGGTCTTGAGCCATTGGGTGAGGAGGGGGAGGAGGAGTTGGAGGAGGATGGGGGGGGAGAAGGAGTAGGAGGGTTGAGTAGGAGGAGAGGGAAGGAGTAGGAGTAGGAGGGGGGAGTAGGAAGGTGGGGGGAGTAGTAGGAGGGTTGAGTAGGAGGAGGGGGAAGGAGTAGGAGGGGGGAGAAGGAGTAGGAGGGGGAGTAAAGGGATGTGTTGGTGAGCTATAATATATTCACAGTAGCTACCAGAGAGAGAGAGAGAGAGAGAGAGAGAGAGAGAGAGAGAGAGAGAGAGAGAGAGAGAGAGAGAGAGAGAGAGAGAGAGAGGACTTAGGCAATGGTGAGAAATATCGTTTGTTCATTTCAGTTAAAAAATTATATTACGTGTGTGTTTTATTTATATGTTTGCGACAGAGAGAGATTTATATTATTTTTGTTCACTGCATGTGTAGAAATGTATAAGACTTTTGGATAGAGAGGGTATATTTATGTCCTTCATTCCGTAACACACACACACACACACACACACACACACACACACACACACACACACACACACACACACACACACACACACACACACACACACACACACACACACACACACACACACACACACACACACACACACACACACACACACACACACACATACTCTATCTCTCTCTATCTCTCTAATCTCTCTCTCTAATCTCTCTCTCTCTCTCTCACTCTCTCTCTCACTCTAATCTCTCTCTCTATAATCTCTCTCTCTCTAATCTCTCTCTCTCTCTCTCTCCAGGTTTTATGTTATTTCCTATTTTAATCAACAGAGCGGTATAATTAATCAAGCTCGACGTGTTTCAAATTAATATAAAGAGGTTGGTTGTGGTGGGCAGTGATGGTTTTATTGGTGGTGATGGTGGTGGTGATGGAGGAGGTGGAGAAAGAGTGTGGTGGAGATGGAGAAAGAGTGTGGTGGTGGTGGAGTGTGGTGGAGATGGAGAAATAGTGTGGTGGTGGAGGAGTGTGGTGGAGATGGAGAAAGAGTGTGGTGGTGGTGGAAAAAGATTGTGGTGGTGGAGGAGTGTGGTGGAGATGGAGAAAGATTGTGGTGTTGGTGGAGAAAGATTGTGGTGGTGGAGGAAGAGTGTGGTGGTGGTGGAGGAAGAGTGTGTGATAAATTGAACGATATGCCTTTCAATTTTTCTTCACACTCACACTCTCTCTCTCTCTCTCTCTCTCTCTCAAATAAAGAAACGACATTTTATAAAATTCCGTCCTGGGTGAGCAAGGACCAAGAGAGAGAGAGAGAGAGAGAGAGAGAGAGAGAGAGAGAGAGAGAGAGAGAGAGAGAGAGGAGAGATTTACGAGAGAAAAGTTGTACATGCTAATTGCCAACTGGTTCCCCACCCCAAGTGAAAAGCAATTTGTTACAGAAAAACAGTACTATTTTTACATTATTTCCGAAATATATATGTATGTTATGTATACGTTATTTTCGGAGACACATTATACCAAATCGCTTCACACACACCCACGCTCGATACAGTCATAATCAAAAGTTGTTATTATTTTTGTGTGTGTTTTTATCCACTTTTAAGATTACAGACTATTAATGGAGATAGTAAACTCTTGGTACAGTTACGGTCAATATTCCTGCAACATTTTCGAATGTGACTGTTGAATCTTCCGAGCTATATGACGAAGCAGATCCCCAATATGACATACTGACGGGATTATTTTTTTTCCTGGGATATAAATATATAGTTTCAATCGTGTTTAGTTTTTTCATCTGTTGTCTTTCGGTGAATCAACAGTAGGTCTCCAATTTACCAAAATAATAAAAAAATAATAACATGTTAATAATAATAATAAATTAAATATAAATACTACTAATAATAAATAAATAGAAATAATAATAATAATTAAAAAAAAAAAAATATTAATATTGATAAAAATTGTAATAATAATAATAATAATAATAATAATAATAATAATAAATAGAATGGAAGAAAAATAAACTAATAATAATAATATTTCTCGCCTTAAAACATGAATGAGACAACCGGATATTAAACTTTTTATTTGGATTAGCCTGAATAATGTGATGATTAATATGTTTAGTAATTACTGTTATAATTAGGATTGTGGCCAGTGGAGCTGCTTGTTTAATTAGTCGCAAAAATCATTATTGAAATTATTTATTCAACGTTAAGCTTGGTGAATTAAACCACGTGTGTTGGTTACGTAGGTTTTAAAGGACCCTGTGATCGTGTGTGAATTTTGGAGGCTTCTGATTCCTCCTGACTATGCCACTAAACAAGCTCCTTCCATAATTATTATAGGTGTGTGTGTGTGTGTGTGTGTGTGGTGCCTGCCGTTCGTCTCTGGTCAGGGGTTACGTATCACGAGTGTACTAGACTACTCTCTTAAAAAATATCCATGTCGACAAAGCTGCTGTTGTAAATATTGTGGTTAGTAAGATTCATTCCATTGGCAAAGTTTCCTTCATTTGATGCATGAGTTTTGCTCGTTCATGACTCCTTCTCTACCCTCTCCTACCTACCCTCTCTCCTACCTCTACCTACCCCCTCTCTCCCCTCTCCCTTTCCTCTCTCCTACGTCTACCTACCCTCTCTCCTACTTCTACCTTCCCTCTCTCCCACCGCTCATCCCTATTTTCATTCTGGCAACACGGGCAGGAATTTTTTCATTTACCTTCCCCCCAGGTCTGCATACGGCATAGTTGTCCTTATGAAACGAAACATTCTTGAGTTAGTGGTTTTGGTTCGTGAGCTGTGAGCGAGTCCTGTGTCATTTGTCGCGTGGAACTTGAGAGAGGGTAGGCTAGTTTCAATTCAAAGGAGGAAATTGGAGGGCTGTTATTATTGTTATTATTATTATTATTATTATTATTATTATTATTAAAAAAGATCAGATACACAAAGCTGGGAGAGAATGTACTGTAAACATCCGAGGACCCCAGACCCCCATTAATCCAACCTAAAGAAAACAACACACTGTAGAGAAAAAAAGACGAGTAGTTAGTTCAATAAATACATATTATTAACCCTACTCTTGAAGCCAGCCAGTCCTACACCATCAAAGACAGATTCACCAAGGCCATTCCAGACTAACACACATCAAGGGACTGTTTAAACCACCCATTGTACTGACAAGGCTACAGTGCAAATTAGCTATTTAAAAATATATATTTATTCAACTATTTTTGTATTAAGAAAAATAGATATGTACAGTATATAATTATCTAAATTATATAGATCTTTATTTTTATATAGATATCTGATCTGTGTATTTATATTGATTCTTATATAGATCTCTACCTATCAATTATGTATACACCTGATTAATTATATGTATTATTATGTATTATTATGTATTATTACCATTACTTCCAGGTTGTGGAGTTTGCCTCGTCTGAAGAACTAACGGAGAATGAGTCGTGAATATTCCGTGAAATGATGGGGACGATAAATATACTGTATGTACACTCATCATACATAATCCCTGACCAGAGACGAACGGCAGGCACCACACACACACACACACACACACACAGACACACACACATAGGTCAGGTTAGGATAGTTTGGAGGAATCAGTAGACTTCAATTTGGACCAGATGACTCCCTGAAATAATGCCTCGTTTGCTTGTTTTTCCTCATGTTACGGTTGTTAAGAGGGGGAGGGGGGAAGGGGAGGGGGTAGTAGAGTGTTGGTGATCATTCTGGAGTAACTGTATTCCTCCAAACTATTCCAAGCAACAAGAGGCCACCATTGATTTTGTTTATTTTGTTCTGTTTTTTGCTATACTTTGGAGAAATCAAATCACTCCAAAGTAAGAAAAATTATATTGGCGGACTGATGACGTGGAAGGAGATGATTGGCGGGCTGGTCACGTGGAAGGAGATGATTGGCTGGCTAGTCACGTGGAAGGAGATGATTGGCTGGCTGGTCACGTGGATAGAAAATTGGCGGGAAACCGAGGCGATGATGTGACTCCGTTTTACTTCTGCTCTTCAGTCTGTTTCTGCCCTTCGCTGAGTGTGGATACGCGTTCTCCTTCGTACGGTATAGCCTAACTGAAACTTTCTTGAGTTTGCCGGTTTTCGTTATTGCCGTGAGTGTGTTTGTGCTTCGGTATATTAACTCATAAATTTTATAGTCAGTTTTGTGAAAGTTTAATAATTGTGTTTGTACTTCGGTAATATTCGGTATATTAATAACTCTTATATTTTTAGTAATTTCGTGAAAATAGTTTACTAATTGTGGACATTCATTTACATAGAAACTCTACACGCTTTAAAGGACTCTGTGATCGTGTATGAAAATTGTGGACTTTGCTTCCTCCTGTCAATGCCACGAAACACTCACACCTACAATTAATTAAAGATACTCGTTTTTAATAACTTGGAAGGCTATGGATTCTTATTAGACTTCCATAGACTGTCAATCATGCCTGCACAAACTGGGTGCTTGTGCAGGCATAAATTGTCATGCGTGCGTGCGTGCGTGTGTGATTGATAGTTTGAGCAAATGGCTGAACCATATCCAACCAGCTTTTTCGTCAATCACACTCTTGGTAATGTGTGATGGCTGCCCAGTCTACTTGAAAAATCACTCCTTCCTGGTGTCTTATAAATGTGTCGAGTTTTTAAATATATTGCTAAAGGAAATTTCAGAAAGTGTAATTTTTATATGCGTAAATGTGTTAAAAATATTGCGTATAAAATTGAAATTAAATAAATAGTTAATGTTTAAGTCTAAGTTAACTTAAATTTCTGCTTTTTAAATGATAGTGAAGTGTTTAAGTGAATGGGTCAAATATTTACTACTAAAGTGAAATGATAAAGGAAATTAGGTAAATTATTGGCTTTGAAAATATGATGGTATTAAATATTGAATAACGAATGTGGAATATTGACTTTTAAATGACTGAAGTTTATAGAAGTGAATGAGGTAAAATATTGCAAATAATAATGATATATAATGTAAGTCTTAATAGTGAATTAGAGAAAATATTTGTTATAATAATATTGAACTGAAAGGAAGGAAACTGACAAAGGGAAAAGAGGAAAAAAAATTAGCCATTGGAAGGCTTGTGTATTTAGTGAAGGTGAACAAATACACACACACACCGCTCGAGTACACACACGACGATTCTTACTGTATGTGCTGTATGTATGTCTGGCGTCAGTGGACCAGGAAAGGTGAGTATTAATCTAATTTTTTACAGTATATTTTTGGAATGGTTTTGTTAAGTCATTCAGAGTTTCTTAATTAAAAGGTGAAATGGTTTACGGTCAGTTCACCCACCAGCAGCCATGAAGGGAAGCCTTGGGAATGTACACTGGCACTGCTCACCATAATGCACTTTCAAAATCCAAATAAACTTGACAAACCGGTGTTGATGTTAATGCAGTAATTTTTCTTAACATTAGGACAAATCACAATGGATTGGCCCGAGTATTCAACAACTTTATATTAATTGTCAAGTACGGAATAGTGATATACTGCCCCTTTAACGAATTGGTCCTAACAGATTGGTCCTAACGGTAGCAGGCTTATTCGGACCTTGGCTGATTCGGACCATTTAATGGCTGATTCGGACCTTTAGTCAGGCTTATTCGGCCCTTCATATGATTGGCTGATTCGGACCATTTAATGGCTGATTATATAGGCTGATTGTTAGGAAGTCCTTCATTCACACCGGTGCATATATACCTGAACATTTCTTCAGCAACTGACCAGTTGTTATTTTCTTTTCATTGTAGTCCTCCCATTGTTTCATGAAGCGACCTTGTAGCTTCCTCACCTGTTTTCTTTGGTATCTCTTTAATTTACCTTCTTTTACAAGCTGCACCTGATTTGGTATTTCATTTGCCTCTGAGTACAACAGAGATATTAACAAATAAAATGGGAGGTTACCTTTTTTGGCTCTTCTGTTCAACTTATGATGCCACCCTTCCACATCGTTGTTTGTGCGAATACTGCGCCCAAACACTGACCAGTTCTCGGTTTTCCACACAGGACTCTGCAACCATGTCTGATCAACGTAATCCATGAACTCCCTAACTGGCCCAATTACACCCACCTTGCATGAAAGTTCATCAAAGGTTTCCTTAATATCATCATGGGGCAAAAATGGTAAAGCAAATACTTTCCTTACTAATTTATATATACTATCCCTTTTACTGTATGAGGTTTGAAGCCCTAGTTCCTGCACTTTTCGCCATAGTGCTTGACCAAAATGGAAAGCACATCCATAAATTACAGGGTCATCAAACACCGACCTCAGAGCCTTCCACAAATCAGCCATGACAAAGGTCCGAATCGGCCAAGACAAAGGTCCGAATCTGGTCCGAATCAGCCAGGGTCCGAATAAGCCTGCATTCGTCCTAACCATGGGATAAAACAAACTCTTTGCATATAGGTGTGTGTGTTGGTAATTTTTGCCAGACTCATTTATGTCCAATGTTCAGACCACATCACAGGGTCAGAAAAATAAATGAAGAATACATAAATAACTGATGATGATGAATACTTTAATATTTCAGAAATAAAGCAGTATGGTGTTGTAGTGATGTCCTGGTGGTCTGCTTTTGATGGTGGATGGGTTGTGGCGGAGGATGGCGATAGAGGATTGGTGTTGATGGTGGATTGGTGTTGATGGCGGATTGGTGTTGGTACGAACTCTTCCCTTCGTTAAGTTAACCCTACATACTCTCAAAGAAGCAACTAGTATGTGTGTGTGTTATAGAAGCAAGTTCATAGTGTTATAACTAACGCCCTTTGTTTGGCAGATAATGTACAGTTGGCAGCATGAATTATAAAGTTTGTTATTCTTGTTTTGGAGGGTTTATGATGATAGTTAATTTAAGACTACGTAACTGCAATACAAAGTTATTATTAGATTTGTTTTCGAGGGTTTATAATGTACAGATAATGTAAGAGTACGTAACTGGAATAGAACATTATTAATAGGTTTATTTTGTTATATCAGTCACTTGATGGACCATCCATTGCAGTACTTCCAGAATAATGCTCTATTTCCATTTAGCATGTTTAAGTATTTCATGTGGCCAAGTGTACTTAACTAATGAATAAAAAATAGGGTTTCATTGCGAAAGTGTTGTTGACTACTGTTATTGTTTTGAGGGTAAGTGGTAAACGAAACTGTTGCAATAGTTTGTAGTCTACTAATTTTGGATGTTCATATTTCATCGTCAAGAAAGTTGTATACTTTTGTATTGTAATACTATATGTTAGAAATAGAAATGGTATATGGAATGGCTTGAGGAAGACTCTTACTAATACTTGTACCGTATGTTATTTCAGGTGTGTGGAGGACAAGATACAGATGTGTGGCGTGTCAAGTGGAGGACAAGATACAGATGTGTGGCGTGTCAAGTGGAGGACAAGATACAGATGTGTCGTGACAGGAGGACAAGATACAGGTGTGGAGTGTGAGGAGTTGTGGTCTATGCACCAGTACACAACACCCAGTCTTTACCGGTTGGGTGGTCCAGCATTGTGCGGACACGTGTACTGGTGTGGGGCTCCTCATCTCTACCACACTGTTAACACACTTACTTATACACACACCAACCAGTATGGAGGGTGAGTCTTTCAGCGTGCAGACTATGTGTATCTGTGTGTGTGTTGCTGTGTTGGTGTGATGTGATCCCCCTCCCCTTTGGTGTGGTCCAAGGGGGAAGTACACCCTGCCAGTTCCTGCGGACCCTGTTGTGGCCCCCGTGGGGTCCCTGCGGGGGCCCCGTGGGGGGCCCAAGGGTTTCCAAGGGGGCGTAAGGGTCACCACAAGCTTGTATTAAAGTAGCATATCGTTACTTTGATATGCCCGAATAAAAATTTCCAATTTATTTTCCTTTTTTTTTTTTAATAAAATTTTGTTGGTGGATTTGTTGTAGTTGTTTTACGGAGACTCTTTGAAGTATTTAATAAAGATTTTTGACCACGTGGAGTGTACAAGTTAATGGTTGTTTCAATTGAAAATCCTTGAAAATAAAGGTTGATGGAATAAAGATGACTTGAGACAAAGATTCTTGAGATGCACTATAAACATCAATAATAGAAAGCAAAATAAATAAAGTAGGACTATGCAGTATTATAACGGCTACACTCTAATATCAATGTAGATAGAAATTCATATGTATCTATATTTTATTTGATCACCTCATTTCGAGTCTCTACTACTGGTTGAAGCTTGATGTTTATGGTAGAGGAGTTTGTGTGTTGGTAGATGCCTTGTCCCTGTATGTGTCCTCTTTTCTTCCTTCCCTTCCTCCCATCTCTGTCTCGTCCATCCCCACCCAAACAACAGCAAAGAGGCTGAGAAAATTGGACAGACTAATTTGGTGCCTCAAGTTTTCTCCTGCAGTGACAGGTGTTGTGGAAGTTTGGTGGTTGTGGCAAATAACACACAAGTTATAAGTAATTACTCTGGTGTTGTATGGGTATTTTATTAATATTAAAGTATTTCAATATATTTTCAAGTATGTAATATTATAAAAAAAATTAACATCCACTCATTAACTGTTATATTGTTTGATTAGTACCTCGCGTTTCCATCTAGTGTAACAAATAAATATTAATCTAGTATACTATAATAATCGAGTTTATTAATTTAGTATACTATAATAATCGAGTTTATTAATTTAGTATACTATAATAATCGAGTTTATTAATTTACTATACTATAATAATCGAGTTTATTAATTTACTATACTACACTATAATAATCGAGTTTATTAATTTACTATACTATACTATAATAATCGAGTTTATTAATTTACTATATTATACTATAATAATCGAGTTTATTAATTTACTATACTATACTATAATAATCGAGTTTATTAATTTACTATACTATACTATAATAATCGAGTTTATTAATTTACTATACTATACTATAATAATCGAGTTTATTAATTTACTATACTATACTATAATAATCGAGTTTATTAATTTACTATACTATACTATAATAATCGAGTTTATTAATTTACTATACTATACTATAATAATCGAGTTTATTAATTTACTATACTATATCTAGTTTATTAATTTACTATACTATAATAATCGAGTTTATTAATTTACTATAATAATCGAGTTTATTAATTTACTATAATAATCGAGTTTATTAATTTACTATACTATACTATAATAATCTAGTTTACTATAATAACCTGGTTTACTATATAATTTACTATACTATAATAATCTAGTTACTATTTTTTTTCTCCTCACCAGCCTCTGTCGCCTTCATCTCTCCAATGACCAAAACTTCACTGAGTCCAAACAGAGATGATTCACCTCTGCCAACACTCACACACCTAGAAATCATTCACAATAATTAATGGGTCAAGTGAAGGATTACGTACTCCACCTAATGTAGAATACACAACGAATATTTGAAAAGCTACTTACCATTTTACTATTAAATATTTTATGACAAACCTCTTACTTGGATATTTAAATTTTCGTTTAATATATTTAACTTCTGTTTCCTTTTTTTTTTATCAATAATACTTTCACCTTATTTATATGACGAATTTCACAACTGTACAATACTATACTTATTTTAAACTGTCATTACGTTAACTTAATAACACATTACATTATACAAACTTATTAAACCTAACCTAACCGGGAACTGTTTGATATGGTAACACTCAGGATCATGTGTGTGTTGATCCTGGTAACACTGGTAAGTCTGTTTCCCTCTCGTGTGGAAACGGTTTAATTAAGGCACGATGTAACGATACCAGACGAGAGGATGAAGTTTGCCCATTGAATGACATGATAGGGTTATATAGTATAGTCTGCCGTGAGAGTCTGCAAGGGTTGGGACGACAAAAAAAAAATCTTATTATTATATGGGTTGGGACGACAACAAAAAATTCTTATTATTATATTATTAGTACTTTTAGTTTTCCCGTCAATCATGTGTGAAGGTCAGTCCAGATGAGCACGACTAAAGTAATATGAGAGTATAATTTGCCGGATACATTTACTTCAGATACCCGTTTCTTTACATCGTTTTCTCTCTTGAACAACAACAACAACTATAGCATTTGGGTAACTTCACCAAATTAAATTTAAGCCCACGATTTACCATTGTATGTATATTTTATGCGTATTAACTGAGTTTATAACGATCGTTTATGATTGGTATTATCGCAGACAACTTTAAGGTAATCATTTTCTTATGTTACATTGGAGTGCATCGATTCCTTCAGAGTATGCCAGGAAACAGAACCCGACGAACAAAAATAATGGTGGAGTTTCCTGTTGGCATACTTTCGAGGAATCAAGACTAATGTACAAACAAACAAAAAACTGTCGATCCCTTTTCTCATCGAAACAGTGTTGATAAATCTGTAGTAATCGATTTCTCTAAACAAATACAAGCAACAGACCACTATTACTTTTTGTTCATCTGGTCCCGTTTGCTGGCATACTTTGGAGGAACAAATGCGCCCAAATAGACCAAAGGAGTATCTCCACCTCATAACAAACGACCACTAAACCTAAACAATAAGAACGTAACACTCCCCATTCGCCGCTAGGTGGCTCTGCCGCACCGCGACGACCAAAACTCCCATAAGAATGACCTATCCTTCTCCTAGTACTAGAATCCTTACTATGATCGAGACAAACCTCCCAATCTCTTATATTTCGTTCGTCAGTGTTCAATCATGGCAAGGACTGAAACCCGGCACTGCCTTGAAATAAAATATAATCATTTGTCAAGAGGAAATAATTGGTCCTTCTCTTCGAAATGAACCCGAAACACTTTGGAGACTTCTGTAATGCACACATATTCTGAGAGATGCTTTGTAAATATCGTCCCTGACCTTTGAACCAAAATACTTGTTAAGGGACCCTGTGATCGAGTATGAGACCAGCTGGTGGCTTCTGATTCCTCCTGACAATGCCATGAAACAAGCTCCTCTAATGTAGATGGTGTTTCGTAGCACGCATTGTACAGCCACTATCAAATATCCACCGACATTTCCTTTCCATCTTGCAAATAATTCAGTATCATTTCAAAATATAATCATACAACACCTTACGTCAATTCAACCCCCTCAATTATTATTATGAGTTGCTGCAAAATCATACACGTGTTGTTCTTTATTACCAAGATATTTACTACGATGAAATAGGTTTTTTTTTATGCTCAATAGGAAGGTGTCTATTATTTGTAAACTAGGCAGGTGTAAATTGTAAACTTTGTTGTATAAGCAATCGATTTCCAATACGGTTTTATCATAAACTGATTTGATGATTAAAGTATTAAGTTCATACAATGATCTGAGAATGCTACTCAACCTCCTTTAAATCTAGTAAGCTTACCTCGTGGAAAATTAGTGTAAAGTTACAACAAATCTATACCACAATATACTGTACAACATTTCTAGAGATTAGTCTACAAGGCTATAAAGAAAGTCATGCTGTTACTAAGATCTCTACTGATTGACAAAGTACTGTACGCTACTCTTCAAGGCTATAAATATTTTGGAACTCTACTTATGGACAAAATGAAATAATAATCTGAAAGTCACAATGGTAAATTGAAAAGGATTCGTTTTTAAACGGAAGGTATTATATATATATATATATATATATATATGAAACATCACACATGGCTAACCTGTTCAGAAAAATTGACTCTGAGAACTCTGTGAAAGGAAGAATCACTCAAGTGGCATAATCGAAGAAGGGTTTGATCTGGGCAGTAGACTAGAATATGATTCCAGTGATAAATTAGGACTGAGAAGGATTCAGACCTTCTTTGTCCACCTATGAATGGAAACCTAAACTTACTTTCCTCCTATTTTTTGTGGCAGCATTGTATATTCATTCTTAATATACCAGCTGATCTATTTACAGCCTTTTATATGTATTGTAAAGTTAAGTGGTTAATACCGGTACTTTTGCTACAAAACAAATCCTTATTATTACTCTACATGTATTAAGAAATTACTTCTGGTAACCTACTAATACTGACAGCAGTACTGTACTTACATCAGCATCAGACAATCATCTTGAGGCCCCAAACTTAGTTCTTACTTATCTAGGTCAAATACTGGATAACTGAAAAAAAAAGTTAATTGATTTTCATATCAGTTGTAATGATACTTATTAGATTATGTAAACAAATTTTAAATACTTTTTAACTGTCTCTTTATTACACTTCAGATTACATGTACAGTTTCTTTACATCCCTAATCATTATACAAGGACATTAGTTCAATACCTATTAGGTACCTTTTCTGAAGGAGCCAACTGGTCTCTCAATAAAAACATCAGCATAAAGGCTCTAGCAATGTGAGACCTGCACACAACTGCCAAATGCATCATCACTTGGATTCAACTTCCTTAATGCACTACAGGTGTATAGTGATTATTCAACACAGAAGTTTTTGATTAACATTTCTAAATGAACACTCATTTATTTCTGAAGAATGATTAATGTGACTGAAATGATCCAGTTAGATACTTTAAGTCAACTGCTTATAAAATGGATATCACAGATCAAATAGTGTTTAGATAAAAATGAACTATGATGCATACAGTAAAAACACTACGTGTAAGTAGCAGTACAAGACTTGCTGAGAAACCACTGAAAAGCTGAACAAATCTTTGATAATTACTGTACATAGTACAGCCTTATCCTTAGTTCTGCATCTTCACATAAAATCATCCTGTCAGTACTGTACTACTGTACAGTACATGTACTTCATTAATTGATATACAGTATCATAAATCATTTGTTGTTAAATACATGACATGGAAAACAGTAGACGTAATCTTCCATGCTATTTATCTCATTAAATCAGAATACCAGTAACAAAACATATATTGTATAGCTTTTGGCCAATATACTCAGTTCTATACTGTATGACTCCTGGTTACAAATGAATAACACTTCTGCAAGCTGGACCTTTCCTGGTGAAGATGCAGCTAGACAAGGAATATAGCTGTACAGTTATGTTTGGAAGTCTGTCATACCACATGACACCAACTAAAGCTTTTGCCCTCATTACTTTGAAGCAGACTCTAGTGTACAAATATAAGAATAATATTAAGTTATAAGTACACCATACTTTAAACATTATGGTATCATATTAAAAATAACTTGTTAATAACTTATGGTCAATTACTCAGAAAGCAAAAGTTAAACTGCAAATGTAGCCATGTACAAAACACACTAATCAAACTTACTCATCTCATACCAACATCCTAGCTGCTTCTTGCCACACCAACACACATTCAAACACATATACAGCACACACACTCAGATAAACAAGTACCATAAAGCACTGATGAATACCAGGGATCTCAACACTCACAGTCTACCATCAGGAGGAAGAAGAGGAATGGGGGAGGGAATATGACAAGATATACCTGGTGATATATCCAGCTCCATGTGTGCTGTAATCTTATTATAATTATATGCATTGAGCCTCTGAATATGGAGCCATAGCCAAGAACATCCGTAGTGTTGACGGCGTCGTGGTAATTTTATAACGGCACTAGTGTTTTTCTATGGTGCCTTCGTACTGGTACCAAGCCATCGTATGCACCACAAATGTTCTTGAATATGGCCCATAGTACAAGTTAGTGAGTGGACTGTACCGTGACACACTTGGGAATGTATATCTGATGATTATTTTTCAGCTACTGTACCTCTAATGATCACACCAGTGTACCTAATCCACAAGTGACCGAGGCGGCCCACTAGCTTAAATATGTTGTGCTCCCAGACACAATTAACTTGCAAGACACCACGAATCTAGATACTTATTGTACAAAATAGCCTTATATTCACGTGCTACAATTAATGAGCTGCTCAGCCAGTATAATGGACTCTTTCCTATGAATATTCACCAAATTCTTGCTTTAAAAAAATTATAACCCAAAGTCTCAGGATAAATATTGGAGGAACTGAGGACCATGATCGGGGGCAATGCTGGCACTTGGAGATCCTTACGACATGATTATCAGACTACTGTACATTATCACATTCCTTAACAGATATACGAGGCACTTGGTTTGGGGAATGTTATTTTTTGCTGACAACATTTACCTTACAACCTAACCATAGTTATCATTACCATAATTTGAACACCTTGCACTGGAAAATACAGCTAATAGTTAGAAGTAAACAATTATGCACATGAAACACGCATTTCATGAGGTACTTCACATTCCTCAATAAAAAAAAGGTCAAGGACTAAACATTTCAACATTCAGTCTCGTGCACAAAGCCACATACAGTACAGTATACTCTGACCATCCATCTGAATTCACTATCCTACTTTATAGATTATATCAATGTAGACAGTGACCTCCATCTTACCTTCAATCTTAATGTACTGTACTTGGATATTCTTCTTAGCTTCTGCTCATGTATATTCTGACCCTCCTCTTAGCTTTTACCCGGATACACTTGGTCCCTTCACATATTTTGTATTCTTGTTCAAATGGACAGCCCTCTCAGAGTTTTTGTCTTGTACAATTTTTTCCCTCATACACTTGTACAATATGTCTTGGTACCAGCTTACAATGACATACACACGGACCAACCACTTAGCTTCTATCTGCATACACTTGAACCACACATTTAACTTTTAAATAGGCTCGACGGTATATGGACCATCTTGGCTCACAATCCATCAATCCTCTCTCCCATCTCGGCATCTACCGTCTTATGGGTTTGTTACTCTTGATGGAGGCACACTTGGGTATGTGTCTGTCTGCTACTGATTCACTAAACTTGCGACCACAGTGAGGACACTCCACATAATCAGAGTTATCAGTTGGAGGTGGCTCACCCCCAGTCTTGGCTGCTCTTATGGTGGCTATGAAGTCTTCGTGTTGCTTCCTCCAGTCCTTCTTCTTAGGCTAGAATAAAGTACATCTATTGAGTTAATTAACGAAATCTTAACATACTGTATATTGTAATTTTGTGGAAATGCTCTACATGATATACACATTTCCTGTATAGAAATGTCATCACTAATGGGCTCCTTCTCAATTAATTATCATTTTTATCAGTTCTGACACTAGTTATATGCTTCAAGTCTGTTACCAAAGCCCAAATGTATATGTAATGATAGGTACCATTATTTGTATCCTGTAAAATCATCCTAATGCAACATAAAGATTCAACAACATACAAAGACAGAGGACAATACCTTTGGAGTTGGTTTGAGATGCAATCCCTTTTTAACGAATTTCTCTGATTCCGTTCCCTTTGTCCTCATCTTGACAGGATCAAATACCTGAAAATCCAGACAGGATTAACAACAGTAACAATATAATCTCCACATCAACACCAGATCATCTGAAATGGTAATGCAGTCTACAATATTTTGCAGCCTAAGGTAGTCTGAAAGTTCGAATAGTATTAACCTTACTTATAATGTATTTTCTTGGTTTTAAACATTATCTACTGATACAGTAACCTAGTTTCGTTTGTAGTACAGTAATCAGTTAATACCTCTTATGATACTGTTCACACTAATGGCAACAAAATGGATTAACAGAGGTATCAGAGTTGAAGAAGTACGGTAGTAGCTCTGGGATGATTAGATATGCTGAGAAATCTTGCTAACTATGAGATTAAATAACCCTGAGAATCACAAACAGTAAAAATCAACAAAGAAGTACTGCATTCTTGGATTTTGACAACTAAAAATGTGTAAAGAAGAACATTTTCATTGAGCATATAATTATCATCACAGCAATGAAAAATATTCTTCATATATTTAAGTTTAGAGACAGCAAAAAAATTCAAAAATTTCTCCAATGAATGAACCTGTCAGTGGACTAAATAAAAGAGTGCCGTCCCTAGAGTAAGTAGTAATGTGGTAAGTGGAGGGGCAAAGTTGAAGGATTACCCTATACTGTTCCCTATAATAACTGTTAAATGATTAATGGTCTGTATGGAGTGTGGATTTTTTTTTTTTTATTAAGGGACCCTGTGATGTAGTCAGATAACTGGAGATAAATGAGTCCTTCAAATTTTGCCAGGAAACACACACACGCCTATATGGTGTTTTCGTGCTACCGTATGGTCAGGAGGAATCAGAAACCTCCAATTTTCATACACGATCACAGGGGCCTAACTTAAGTCTTTCAGGATTTAAAAACATCCTGATAGTGACGTCATCTAGTGAGACAGTAGAAAATCTACCAATACCATGAAGCTCCACTGCCTCATGCGACACCCAATTATCTCGGGGCCTCACAAGTGTCACGGGCAACTGACAACCTTCAGTCCCAAGGTTGACGTTTACAAAAAATTAGTTTATGGTTCACATACCTTGTCCTATCAGCAGGAAAGTACATGTAAGGGATCATAACATTATATCAGTAACATTACATATGTAAATATCTTTGAAATTAATGAACTACTGTACTCATGAACTTACAGGCATTTAAGGGGAGATTATTTTATTGGTGAAATGGAAGGCTACTGATTCCTCCAAACTAGCCAGAAAACAGACGCCCTCAATGGTACTAATATTAAGGGAATCTGTTTTGTGGCATAATTTTGGAGGAATCAGAGACCTTCCAATTCATCAACAAAATAATCTCCTCTTTAAGAAATACTGTACAGTATATAGTAATCCATCCACACCAGTTGTTTGCTTTTGTTTACATTTGGCCAGCAGTACAGTACTCACCTTGCGTTTCTTGGCTTTGTTTGCATTCTTGGAACATATCGTTTGGTGTTTTTCCAGACGGTCCTCATTGAAGTTTCGACCACATATTTTACAGCCGGCCATGCCGGGAGGAGGCTTGGAGGGTCGGCTGGCAGCAGGTGGGGCCTTGGCGGGGGCAACCTATAATACAAAACTCCGATTAACTCACTCACTCACTTTCATTTATTTAGGTAAAGATGCACAGTATACTCCTATAATATGAGGAGCGTAAGATTGAAGTATTAAACAAAAATGAAAATAATTTGAGAAATTAAGTAAACAAACACATATTAACCATTTGAACATGGAGGCACTTATACCCATAAACATTAATATTTATATAATCGCACCCTTGAATTACTCGACGGCTATACTGGTCAAAAAGGAGAGGATTTTTTTTGTATAAATATCATAATGGTATGTCAAATGATTCCCAACTTCAACAAGACCTGGACACTTCTTATGGCCCGTGACAGTAAATCAGGAATAAAGAAGTGTGTGGTAACTGTGGTTTGTTTACCTTTGTTGGTTTGGGCATGATGATGGGTTTGCGTGGCATTGAGGAGTCGACGCTACGGACCTTGGTGATGGCAGGAACACCCTTCTTCACACCCTTACTCTGTCGACAAAAAATTATCACCGTCATTAAAATATCCACGAGAGAGAGAGAGAGAGAGATCCAGTGCTAAAACATGCATAGGCCCCCTATCATAGAAATGCTAACCACACACATATTCTTAATTAAATATTTAGAACCTCTACAATAATGCTGTACTTTAAACCACACGTACTTAGAACACTCTACTGACAATGTTGATGTGTAAAGGCTTCTAATGAGAAGTATAGAGAAACTGAATCCCGGGAATCAATCACCATCAGATGACACTGTACTGTATATTGGGAGAGCCTACAGGGTCCGTATTCACAAAAGCAAATGTTACTCATAAGTTCAGTTCTTGTTGGTAAGCGTTCATTCGTGGCAAGGACTAAGATCCATCACTGCTTCGAAATCATAATACAAGCTCATGGTAATGGCATAAAAAACCCATCATGAACTGCTACGAAATGAGCCTGAGACACTACGGTGAGGTCAGTAATGCAAACATACGAACAAGTGCAAACCCTTTTATATGTTTTGTGAATACTATCGTACTGGCCCAGGCAGGTGGTGTGGTGTGGTGTGTTGTGTCGTGTCGTTACGTGTCGTGGAAGTAGCGTTAATAAAGGATATAATTAATGATAACCATCTATCTAGCTAGCATGGCAACGGTGTGGTGTGGTGTGGGGGGGGGAGGAGGTACCAACAACATACCATTATCTACAAGTAATCAAATAATCATGAAACCCGCATTTGGTTCAAGAGGGGCGTATCAACCAACAGGGGCCAGGTCTTCTGCTGATGGGGACAAAATGGAAAGTAAAGTTACACAATCCTCTACAAAAATTTGCCACAAAACAGCATGACAGTAGGCTATATACAGTCATGATCACTAATAAATATTCAGGTGTGCTTCGAATACCTTGAGAACAGTAAATAAACGCAAAATAAGACCTCCAATAGATTTAGTTCGTAGGTGAATAATTGGACTGCTCGTGACGGTACACTACTTAATTAAGGTCTACAATTTATCAGGTATAATGGAATAATAACACTAAAATGACTTCTCTAATGGATTTACGTATATTCCTAAAGGACTTCTGGATATCCTAACAATAGTCCTAACATTCCCTAGAGAAGTCCTACTATAGGTTGTGTCATGGGAAACTCACCGCACTTGATCCCATTGTATTTATATTATTTTACGAGACGGTGCTCGGTTTTGTAGCACAGGATGGAGGAATGGGAGCTACATGATGAGCTGGGGCCTGGTTCGGGTTGGGACGGGGTTAGGACGGGGCGGGAATGACAGTGGTTAGGCGTGTGTGTGTGTATAACTTTATAAACACCCACACCGCCCACCCACCCTCGTCTTCCTTTCACTTCGACCACCTCTTCTGCTTGTATGTATATATTCTGTTTACGTCTTCGTGTCTCCTGTGTAGATTCCTGACGCCAACTTGTTACATTATTTGGTAACACACGACACAAGCAAACTCAAGATGTGGTTCAAATCATGGTTCAAAGTTTGTTAAGCTTACAAAACATTATATATATATTTATTTAAGCTTACAAGATATTTATATATATTTTTTTTCTTTTGTTAACTTAAGGTGACGACTACATAGTTTAAAATATCAGCTTACAAGATCTTATATAATTTTTCTTCTCGTAGTTTAAGTGTAAATTTTCAGTTTACATTGTTAAATTACACCGTATATTGTTTTAGTCGTGGTTTTAAGTTGTGGTGACAATCACGTAGTTCTAAATGTTCAGCTTACAAGATTAAACTATACTGCACTTTTTTTTCTGTCGTAGAGGTATAATTTGTAGCGACAATCACTATTATTTCTGAGTCCATCCAGGCGAAAACTCCCTGTAATTTTCAACGTAAGCCAATTTAGTTCTTACACTAATTTATCTCTTAAAGTAGAGGTGTTGGTGGTTGTTGTTGTCGTGGTGGTGGGGATTAGGAACGTGTCAAAGCTCAGGAAGGTGATGATCTATATTATTTTCAACTTAAGGGGATATGTAGTATACGGACGGTACACTCGTGATACATAATTTCTGACCAGTGTGTGAGGAGTAGAAAGCTTCGAATCGCCTCTAACACCCGTAGTTTTAAACAATTTGAGGGCCCTTACTGGAGATCTATGAACTCTCCAAATAATCCAGGCCACAAAACGCTTCACTGTTTCGAATAGGGAATCTGTTGCCTGGAGTAGTTTGGAGGGTTCATAGAGCTCCAGTAAGGGCCCTCAAATGTTTTAAAACTACGGGTGTGATAGCTCATTTCCCCACACAGTACACATATAGAGGCTGAGTTCAAATGCTGGGTATGTATGTATGTGTGTGTGTATGTATGTATGTGTGTGTGGTGCCTGCCGTTCGTCTCTGGTCAGGGATTATGTATCACGAGTGTATATTAATTGGTACGACTCGAATTCTTTAAAGTATGCCAGGAAACAGGACCAGATTAACAAAAAAAAAAAAAAATGGTGACCAGCTGCTTGGAATGGTTTGGAGGAATCAGAAGCTCCAGATATACCAACACTGTACTGTATTGGTTAACATACACCAAATCTAGACGAAGCAAACATGACCAGAGGACGGAGGAGGAACGAATGAACGTGCTTTAATAAGGTGGTCATTCACTTTTGTTACATTGGAGTGCCTTGATTCCTCCAAAGTATGCCAGGAAACAAGACCAGCAGATGAACACATAAAATGGCGTTCTGTTGCTTGGAATAGTTTGGAGGATTCAGTTGCTCCAGATTTACTGTACCAACACAACCAAATATAATAGTGTTTCCAAGGGTGTGTTGTTCTGTACCACACACGCCTCACGGACCACGGACATACACGCTACACACGCCTCTTTGTTGTTTCGTGTTCAGAGTCACTCCACTACACATACACTACTCCGTCTGGGTAAGGTAAGGTGAGGTGAGGTAGGGCTTTGGTGAGGTGAAGGAGGTGAGGTGAGGCAGGGCGTTGACATGGGAATGAGGCAGGTGCTGGTTGACTGGATGGGAACACCTGCCTCACACGCACGCACACACGCACACGCCTCCTCTACATTGTTATTTTATTTACTTCTATTTTGTATTTATTCATTAATTTGTGACTTCAAGACACAGAGTAATATTCACCAACAACCAACCCACATACACCAACCAACCCACCCACCCACCCACACACAAACACCAACCAACTCACACACACACACACACACACCAACCAACCCATCCACCCATGCAATCATACCCACCATACACACGTCATTCATAGTGCCATTGATCTTGTCTACACGGACTGTAGGCTTAAACAACTGAGCCGAGGATTGATTCATTCATCTCCTTGGAAACTACTAACACGATCAACAAGTGAGCGTGTACAGGGCAGAGCCGAGTGGGTTTATTTGTTCAGATTGTACCGTTAAAATGTGATGGAAATTATAAAAAAAAAAGGATATAAGAAGGAAGGACGGAGGTACTGTAAAAATAAATAAATAAATCATATCCACTCGTTAAAATGTGTATGTATTAGATAGATATGATAGTAATGATAAGAAAGGAGTAAAAGCGGAGGAGGTGTGTAGCTCAGATCCTATGGTTTAAAAATGACTGACAGAATGGATATGAAACAACACCGTATGAAAATGGAAGGACGGAGATTAACTAATTTTATCACATCTGTATTCGAGAGTTCACGAAATTAACCCTAAGAGGGATTTTGAGTATACGATCGAGAGTTCTGCAGATATAGCGGGAACTCTTTGTGGAATGGCGATAACACTTTGTGGAATGGCGAGAACACTTTGTGGAATGGCGGGAACACTTTGTGGAATGGCGGAAACACTTTGGGGCACGGCGTAAACTCTTTGTTGGAAACTTTTATGAAACAGAGGGAACTGCATATGACTTTGACAGCAACACCACCACCACCACGAAACCAACCAACCAACCAACCACACACTCGCAAGCACGCGCGGGACAACACTGGGAAAGAAATAGTGTGTGTGTGGGTAGGTGGGTAGGTGGGATGGTGGTGGTGGTGGTGGTGGTGTTAGCAGCGGTATCTATGCATCACCACCAAAACACACTACGTCACGAACCTTACACTGTGTTGCTCCAGAAAAACAAAACAAAAACAAAACTTATGCCATTTCAACAATTTGGTAAACAGTTCATCATTGATCAAGTCCTCTCTTCAAATAACATTAGTACAGTTACATAAATATTATGATGATCTATAGATATACGTGTAAATACCTGCATCTAAATGTACAATACAACTGGTAAACAACATTAAGGCAATCATATGCATTTGTGAATAACGTGTGCATACCAAGAACAATGCAGTTGGTACAATGCATGACTGTAAACCTCTGCTGATAAAGTCCTAAAATTTGACTCATACTCATCATTCCCTCAACTCGAGAATCCGGACTAAAAAAATTGAGGGCCCTTACTGAGGCTTTATGAAACATCCAAATAATCCAGGCCACAGAACGCTTCAGTGTTTCTAATAGGGAATCTGTTGCCTGGAGTAGTTTGGAGAATTCATAGAGCTCCAGTAAGGGCCCTCAAATTATTTAAAACTACGGGCGTTAATTCTATATTATTACATGCATCTATTTAGGGGTTGAGGCCTCTAAGAAGTGTATCCCTATTATCAAAATTTGACTCTAGAATAAGAAATCACTCCATAGACATTCGTAAGTGTGTACAGTATATGTGTGTGTGTGTGTGTGTGTTAAAAAGATCCCATAACACGAATGCCTAGGAACACGGTTAACGGCCAGACAGGAGGAAGGAAGGAAGACTATGTGTAGATCCTGGGTAACCTATTCAGTACATACATACATACATACATACATACATACAGACAGCGAAGAGCGTGACCACCACCAGCAGATGATGACACAACATGACCAACACCAACATTTGTCCCTAATCATCATAATCCACAACACGAACCCTAACACGTCATGGGGTCACGTATTGTGTGTGTGTGTGTGTGTGTGTGTGTGTGTGTGTGTGTGTGTGTGTGTGTGTGTGTGTGTGTGTGTGTGTGTGTGTGTGTGTGTGTGTGTGTGTGTGTGTTGAGAGAGAGAGAGAGAAAACGAGCAAGCAACTAGATAGGGAACAGTAAAAATAAAGTGTGAAAATAAAGCATAACTGGTGATGGAGGGAGGGAAGGAGGCACGATAAGAAGGAGTGTAAAATACCTCCCTGACCTACATTCCTTCCAGCATACCAACATGGCAGTAAAAAAAGCAATGCCACACAGAGAAAAAAAGGGGTGGGCGGATTTACAATGGTGCGTGTTTCCGTCAAGGCTATCAGTGATCAAATGGATTGTAAATGAGGAATGAAGACAGACTGGAATATGATCTGGTCTATAGCTTGAGGATGGAGGAACTGGAAAGGAGGGACAACAAACGCGAAGGAAGGAGATAGAGAGAGGGACAACTAGTACGAAAGAAAGATAGAGAGGAGGGACAACTAGTACGAAATAAGGAGATAGAGATGGACAACAAACACGAAGGAAGGAGATAGAAAGGAGGAACAACTAGCACGAAGAAAACATTGAGAAGAAACGGTGGGATATTGAAGAGAGGAGAGGGGGCCTGTACGGATCTCCTTGCATGTGGGTTTGTTTGTACGACCTCTCTCTCCCTCCCTCCCTCCCTCCTCATTACAGCAACGGAACCAGCAGGGCCAGCAGTCCATTCAGTGTTTGCCCCACGTCAGCCGTTTTGTTTACATTAGGGAGGGTTCGACTGAGAGATAATCAATGGGTTGTATGCGAATAGATAAAGGTGAAGTAAGAAGAGGTGGTGATTATTAATGTGTGTGTGTGTGTGTGTGTGTGTGTGTACTGGTTATATTTATGTGCAAGTGTATTAAGTGCACACACACACACACACACGCAGGAATCAGTACAAGTAGCCTGGTGTGACATTTTACTACTCAGAACTGGAGCTGCCATTACAAATTAAAGCTGGATAAGGTTACCTCCGAGTTGGGCAAAGTTTGAATGAGAGGCGAGATGTTCAGTAATCACAGTTGGCCTCGGTAGTGTAAAAGAAAGTGCGTAATATACACCTATAATGCAGAGTGACGGTGACAGATGAAGTGTAAAGACCCATGTGATGTAGTCAGAAAATTGGAGGTTAGTTAGTTCTTCAAATATTGCCATGAAACAGCATCTATACGGAAGGGCTTTTTTTTTTTTTTTTTTTTTTTTTGGCATAATCAGGAGGAATCAGAAGCCACCAAAACTCATACACGATCACAGGGTCTTTTAAGAGATGGTAGGATCGATTTCATTCAGATGGTACAAAGTTTGGTTCATAAACAACTTCTGATGTAGATTTACTGCCATTACAGGACCTGATATGTGTGTGGGATCAGAAGCTGTGTCATATTTTAACCTGCATGCAACTTTAAATTTATATAATGAGAAAACATAGCAATACAAAAGAGAACAAACGTCAACACATCGATTGCTCCTGCTATATAGTACCTGAACATGGTGTTGGGTACCCTAAGTTAAATCTGAAAAAGTTACAGTGTATCTTCTGTCAATGAGAAAATATATATAACTTTTAATAACGATATATTTTGAGTCTATCTACAATCAAGCACCATTCATATTGATTACGTTGAATCATGGTTGTCAAATCGTTGCCTTCATAAAATCACATCGCTTGACTCATAACTACTCATTACTAAGTGGAACCTACAAGGTGGATTTATCAACCTACCTGTGACCGTGGTGGTGCCCTGGGAGCGAGGAAGGCAGTGTCGTCTTGGTCATCGTCAGCGGGGGGCGAGGGCTGCCGTCGGGGTGGCCGTCTGGGCGCTTCCTTCTGTGTTGGTTTTGGAGGCTGGCGGGGCTGTTGGCAGGGCTGTTGGCGAGGTGGGGCGACAGGGGGCTGGCGGGGCTGAGGTTTGGTGCGGGGGGCATCAATACGGTCATCACTGTAGCGGGAGGTGAGGGGGGCTCTGCGGGTGGTGGCAGGACCCCTCGCTGGGGACCCACTCACATGGGGTGGAGCAGGAGACGGACCCCTGGACGGAGGCCCACGGAAGCCAAAACGATTAGAAGGTGAAGGAGACGGAGCTGGGGAAGGATCTCTGGAAGGACCTCTACTGTAAACACCACTGCTGCTGCTGCTTGCCCGTCCGTTGTAGTTCTGGTTGGCGTCCAATAAGGAGGAGGTGGACTTGTGATGTGAGAGGGACTTGCCTTGTGGTGGCCTCAGAGTCCTGGCTGGTGACCTGGGTTCATAGTTATTATTAACGTTGTTGTAGTTACTGTTCTGAAGGCCGGCGTGACTCCTGGTGCGTCTCATGGCCTCTTGGTCGTAGTTGGTCCTACCACGGTCCACACTCACCCCGCGTTGCCTCACTACACCCTTCACTGGCTTCACTGGGGGTCGGCCTCCAGACCCTCCACCACCCCGCATTGGTTCCAACGGGTAACTCTTGTCCCTCCCGACGGGACTGTGACCGTAGCCGTTGGTACGTCGCTCCTCAAACAGCTTCCTCACGCGCCCCTGCCCACCCATGGAGGAGTTGAGGGAGGAGATGGAGGAAAGGGAGGAGGAAAGATTGGAGGTGGAGGACCTGGTTACCCTCTGGATGGTGTCCTCCCGCTCCGCCTCGTGCCGGGCTGCCATCTGCAGCAGCCGGGACTCCTTCTCATGCATTAGTTGTTCTTGTATCCGCGCCTGTAATGTAACAAAACACAGGGTTAGATTACTTTCTCTGGGTTCTTAACATAACAACGTACCGGTAAGTAATCTTGCCAACATTATCACCACACTACTCTCCATTGCCGTAAAACACCATACAGTCATCATACTCATCACCATCCAACATATAACAATACACTGACACCACATCACTCTGCCGTTTGTCTAACACACAATCCTTCACTTCTGCCAAACGCTTCATCTATCAATTACCTGAACACACTTTCCAATATTGACCTGGCCACACTCTACCATTCCGTCAACTAACCTCAACACACTACAACTACAGTCTACATCGAATTATTGCACTGCCTGACCACACCACACCACACCATACCACACCTGACCAAAGTACTGCCAAGCCACACACTGACTGACAAAATTATGTAGAGTATACGAATGTGTAGCGTGACAGTCTACCCATCACCACCATCAGTGCCTCGTGTTGGTGACCCTCCCTCACACCATTTAAAATTATTCATGTGTTTACTTAGTAGTACATTACTCGTGGGAAACGATAACACAACATTTACTTTTTACGTTCCAGGTATCCATTTAAAACTTTCCAAACTATTTTTCTTTAGAGCCCAACATATATTTTCAGCCTATATGGTGTTCTTTAGGGAGACACAGAAAAGACGTGGATCTCGTCAACACCGTGAAGGAAGGTAAGGTACTGTTGACTCGCGTGACCCGCCTTGATAAAGTGTCCTTTCGTGGTGGGGGAAATATTCGGTCAAGGGCGTGGTCGGTCTCTAACTAAAGCTTAATTGCTCAGATGAACCTTGGAGTATAAATTAAAGTCCCACAAAGGCAGGGAATGATCACGGTCACATTCTATTCCTCAAACACTCACTTGCAATGTTTACCGACGTTACTGTGACGGTATGTTGGAAGTAATGTCAGGTTATTTTTTTTTAGGTATTTCTTTTATTTTGGGCAATATGAAGGCCTACCGATTCCTCCAAACTATACCATAAAACAGATCCCCTACTCGTATATACAGCCTACTGGGGTAATACTCTGTTTATTGGAACACGGTAGAGGAATCATTAGCTAACCCATTTCCCCCACAATACGTGTTTCACTTAAGGGCAATCTATATTTTAAGGAGCTTGTTTTGTGGCATAGTCAGGAGGAATCGAAAGCCACCAATAATCAAACACGATCACAGGGTCCTTTAAGCATTACTAACCTAAACCCTGGGGGGTGTATAAGGTTCTCCTGTAGGTTGATGAAAGGTGAGAGTAACGAGGAAGCGTTGACAAACTAAAATAAACCAAACCAAACCAAACCAAACCAAACCAAACCTAACCTAACCTAACTAAGTAATCCTAACCTAAGCTACCCAAACCAAAGCAAACCAAACCAAATGTAACCTAACAAAACCAAATCAAACGTAACCTAACCAAACCTAAGTTGACCAAACCTAACCAAACCAAACCTAAGTTAACCAAACCTAACCAGTGGTATGTGGATAATGTTCCCCAGCCAGTAAGTTTGAGGAGTGTGTGTGTGTGTAACGAGGAGGCGTCGCCACAACAAACCACGGCGCTACAGTCACACTCAAAAACTCATTTTCCCTCGCACCATAAATTGTAACCTAATCAATGTTCACTTTTATACCATTTACTTTTTTTTTATTATTATTACTCATGAGAATTTTATCCAGCGGATATTTTCTATCATAAACATGGGTATTACAAATATTTTTTTTAGAGGCATCACATTGGAAAATTTAATTTGCAAATGTATGTTCGCTAACTGCTAATGTACAGTCCCGGCCTATAGTCCTTCACCAGACTTCCCCTTACACACTGGTCAAGGACTTTGTGCCGCAACTGTACACTATATTGTACTATGAACCTCGCCCCCATTAAAAAATCAGATACATCAAATGAAACCCACCAACACGGATCCGTAGAGTTTGAAACTACCGAAGTTTTGTATTGGTAAATCTGGAGTGACTGAATCCTCCAAACTATTCCAAGCAACAGAACCCCATTATTTTTAGCTCTTCTGGTCCTGTTTCCTGACATACTTTGGAGGCATCAAGGCACTCTAATGTACCTAAAGTGTATTATCCCTTCAATGGATGTACAATATGTTTACAAGGGGACACTGAGCACTTGTGGTGAGAAGGGACACAACTTTTTTAAAGTGACTGTATGTCTAGGCATCACACAAAGCCAACCTTAAAATACACACACACACACACACACACACACACACACACACTACAGCCATCGTATACCAGTACCACGTGACCACTGTCAAACAGGCCTAGAGGGAGACGGAATGGAGGACACAATATCTATCAAAATTATTGGTATTGGGAACTCTGAATTGACAGCTACGGTACTCATTCCTATTATAATAATTATAATAATAATAATAATAATAATAATAAAAATAATAATAATATTAATACCGATAATAATAATAATAATAAAAAAAAATAATAAATTATAACAATACTACTACTATTAATAATAATAATAATAATAATAAATATATAAATTATTAAAATTGGGGAGGGGGTGATAAAATAACTTTCCTATTAACTCATAAGATATATAAACAGATGCACATACATACAAATATAGACTATATAATTCACACCAAACAACAACACATCACTACTACATAGGCTACGAGTACAAGGATTTATGTGACCAATTGTACAGACACACACACACACACACACACACACACACACACACACACACACACAAGGCTAAGAGTTTCGATATCTCAGCCTTTCGTCGCCCTATAGAATGTCGAGGTCATGGTTAAGGTAGAAAATGGAGACTTCTAATTCCTCCTGAGTATGCCACGAAACAAACTCCTTCCATAGGCTATACAGTAGGTGGTGTTTCGTGGCAATATTTGAAGGAATCGTTTAACTCCAATTTTCTCACAACTTGAGATTTGGTTTGACCGGAAAGTTACCCAGCACAAGGTTTTTTTTTTTTTTTTTTTTTTTTTTTTTTTGTTCCTGGGGGTGACCTGACCAAAACAGTATCCCAGTGCCATGGTGTTGAAAAGAGAAAGAGGGAGAGAGAGAGAGAGAGAGAGAGAGAAAGAGAGTGAGAGAGAGAGAGAGTGAGAGAGAGAGAGAGAGAGAGAGAGAGAGAGACTTTTACCCGTGACTGTGGCATGATAATAAATGGATGACCAAGCCCCGTTGATAGAAGTGAGATGTGAACCCATTCCAGGCTAAGAGTTCTAAATATTTAAAATGTTTGTTTACACGTTGGATGGAGACACTATATGTTTACTGTGTCTCTGAAGTGTTGACAATAAGTAATATACGCTACACTTCATATTTCTTTTTTTATTAACTTGACGAATATGTATTTCTCTTTTTCGATAAATGTAATTCAATCCATGACAAACTTTACTAAATATTTACACAACTATGAACTTACCGTAACATTATCACTAGTATATATACGAGAACCGTAAATATACACACACATAGCTATCATACACAACCATACATAGGCTACACACATACATGCACCTCTATACATAAACACGTACGTACCACAACACAACACACGAAAATCACTGGTTCTAGGAATGATTTTCTGGCAACACTGGTTCCAGGAATGATTTTGTGGCAGGCAAGTGTTCCAGCTTCTAAAAGTTATAACTGGCCCTGTACTCGATAACGACCAAAGGAGTTGTGGTAATAGTCAAGATATATAGAGAAAGTTTAAGGTAAGTACTCGTATCCCTTGCCAAAGTTTTTATTATTGTAAGAGAACAAAATAATTACGGTATAATAACACACGACTGAGCTCTGAGGTATTGGAAACTAACTAAAAAAAACAAATGAAGGGGAATAGACCTTGTTGATGGGGTGTGGTACCGATACGATGGCTCTGTTGGTGGTGTCTTGGGAGTCATGGTATCGGTGTCACGCCCTTGTTAACACCATAGATGTTCTTGAATGCGACCCTGACTCAGTACCGTAGTAGCGTGTAGCATTGTGGTGAGTGAAAGAGTGGTAGCTAGCAAGGAAGGAGAAGCACTTGGGTTAGGATGATTGATTACGATAGATGTGGAAGTGCAGTGTGAGTGGAAGCAACAGGTGTGAAGGGGCAGTGTGGAGAGGTAGTATGACACGTGTACCGAGTTTGACAGGTGTGGTGAGGGGGAGTGTGTGACAAGTGAGGAAGGGCGGCAGTGACATGTGTGGAGAGGGACCATGACAAGTGAAGAATGGGTGTGCATGTTGTGGAGGCATGTGAGCTTAATATAATATGAATGAGGAGGGAGTGAGGCAAGTGGTGCGTGTGGAGAAGGTTGTCGTGAGGGATAAAGGAGGGAGGGAGTGAGGGAGAGTTTGTGAGAGAGAGGAGGCAATGAGAGGTAGAAGTATGTGCAAAAATTCACTGATTCCCTTCACACAAATAAGACTTTAAGTATACAGGCTACATGTTTGAAGCAGATTCAGTTGTTTGGAAATAATACATAGGCAAATTACTTATAGATGTAGGCTACACATGCTACTGACTTTCTTTTTAAGCCGCCTGGCCAAGTAGTCCCCGTGTGCATATGTAGGCTACGTATGTTTGGTACAGATACTCACAAAGAAACAGACTTCAGATTCAATTTAAAACTCTACCTTGTTTCTTGAGTTAAAGGTCATGTAAGTGTAGATTTCGCTCACCATCAAATATTTCAGCAATATTTTATTCATTTGTTGATATGTTTGTTATCATCATTAAACGAAAGACATTATATAATTTGTATTTATATATAAGGTTAATAAGGTAGGTGAAGTATTGATGACTAGGCCTTACTCCTTTAAACTTTCACAACATTTTTTTGGGGAATACATAATCCATTGCTCAGCCTTGGTGAAGGTTTGAAGTTTCAGAACGATTCTGTTAATCTAATTTCGATGTGTTGATCATGTGAGAACAACGCGGGTTCCTCCAGCAGAAGCCGAATTCATTATAGTGTTACGACCCCAGCAGAGAGAGAGAGAGAGAATAGAAGGCCCTTGTAGTGTGTAACGTGGAAGGGTTCCAATTTGTGTACAGGTTATGGGGAAGGGAGCGACTTAAGTATCTAGGCGGTTCAATAATCGATGTGTAAATTTTTTTCAGGGTGAGTTGAAAAGGAGTGGTTCAGGAAAAGAGAAGAAAGGAGGGTTGGTAAGTGGAGCTATACTGATCTGCGAGTAGGATAGGCTACACATTTTTTTAATACAAGTTAAAAGTCGGTATTTCTACTAAGGATGGCAATAGTTGTCGCTAAAACAATGTGATTTTCTACCTGAAATTGACTTTTTAATACAGAAACTCTCCCTTTTCTCATCAGGGTCTTGACAAAAAACGCACACAGGTCGTTTGTTTCCGTCTACGCTTTATCAATACTGAGACACAACAACAACAAACTGCATCTTGTTAAGGGAGTAGTACACTGCTGGTAAATTTGGAGCAACTGGTTCCTCCAAACTAGGTCTATTCCAAGCAACAGGACACCATTATTTTTTGCTAATCTGATCCTGTTTCCTGACATACTTTTCGAGGAATCAAGGTGCTCCTATGTATGTACCAAATATGTACTACCCCCTTAAGAATGATATGATGTGGTAGCCGCCCTGCCCCTTGGTCGATGGGAACAAGTGTGATGTGATGACGTGAAGTGGCAGCACCGTGTCATGCATGTACGGTCGCCTATACTGAAGGTAAACAACATGCACCTCTCTGGCTGGAGTGGGCCATGACCAGGTACAACTCTCACATTCAATAGGCCTACCTGGCGATTTGCCTCTACAGAAATCAAAGACAAAATTTCCCTACAATCAATATCGGGGCGTGAAAATACCTTTGTGTACCGTACTTTTCAACTTTGCTATATATCCTACTGATGTTATTCCTCTGCAATATATGTCGTGCAGTGGAAATACTCATGTGTATCGGTATCGTACTTCTACAACTATGGTGTCGTGCAGTAAAAACGATCTCGTGTATAGCCTAACGTATACTTGTCGACTTTGCTACGTATACAGAATATTATTAAATTCTCTACTATCAGTAAAATAGTAATGAGCCTCGGGTAATGATTATAAGAAGGACATTATTATAAACATCATTGCAACTTGAAAAAACAGTGAGGTGAAGCAGATAAGACGAGATTAATTGACTGATGCTGAGGAAGCCGATATTTATATAAGCCTGATTGAAAACAGAACATGTAGAACCATAATGTAAAAACTCAATTCAGATAGCAAGCACCGACGGCAGACCAAAGAAAGCAGGAATACCAGAACTGTAAATCAAAGAGAGAGTGTTTGACCCATGGCGGAAGGGTGTGTGTGTGTGTGTGTGGGAAGCGGCCTTTACCGTGAGTGGGTCGGTCGGCTTGGCTGGGAGTAAAGAGCATTAATCTGTCAAGAGCAAGACAGATCAATACCGAGGTGTATGTGGGCCAAAGTCTCACAACACAAATTCCTTTCTGCCTGTTTGCCTGCCTCTCAACACAAATGCCTGCCTGCCTGCCTCCCAATACAGTGTTTAATGTTATTGACTTGTTCTGACCACTATATCGCTAACCAAAATATTTTCATCGGACGGTACACTCGTGATACATATAATTTCTGACCAGAGTGTAAGGAGCAAAAAGCTTAGAATCGCCTGGAATTGCTCATTTCCTCACCCAGTACACCTATAGAGGCTGAGTTTGAATGCAGGGTGTATGTGTGTGGTGCCTGCCGTTCGTTTCTGGTCAGAGATTACGTATCATGAGTGTACAGCAACCTCAGGTTTTCGCAGCCTAGACTCTCAATATATCACCAGTACAAACTCAAAACACAAATTCTTCTCTCTCTCTCTCTCTCTCTCACGGACATCCACAAACACACTCCCTCTCTCTCTCTCTCTCTCTCACACACGCACACGCTAACATGAGTCACCTACACTTTACACACACGCACGCACACACACAGTTGATGTGAATACAAGTTCGATTGACTGTTGAACAAGCCACAGTCTATTGTGAAGCGAGCGTCCATACCACTCACTCTTTCCAGTATGTATGTATGTGTGTGTGTGTGTGTTAATACGCGCATTCCTTTCCATTCATATAACATCCGGTAACTAAGCCAAATTAGAACTAACGGCCGTATTCCTTTACGACTGTGTGTGTGTGTGTGTGTGTCTGTGTGTGTGTGTGTGTTTTAAGGTTTCGTGAGTTTAATGAAGTCTCAAAAAGGTGTATGGTTATGAGTATGTATACCCTCCCTACAACGTGCATATGTAAATCAAAACAACATAGCCAACATCACAACAAGCAGTTCAGCATAGACTCTACTGTATGTTGGGGGTTGAATAACTACATAGGCTACTGTACTGACGGCTACCTCACCCCTCGGTTAGGATATAGTACTCACATCACTTATTCAACAGCCTACTTCCACCAGGTTCCCAAAGCCAGATGGTTGGTGCTCGGACTAGGCTACCATTCTTTCGTTTATTTAGATTTTTGGGGATAGTAAACTGTTGGTACAATTGCCTTCACTTATAACTGGTACAGGACTATAGAGGACTGAGTCACAACGCTGAATATACCAGTTATAAATGCTGGCAACTGTACATCTGGAGCAACTGATTCATTCAAACTATTCTAAGCAACGGGCAAACCACCATTATTTGTGCCCATCTGGTCCTGTTTCCTGGCATTATTTGCAGGAATCAAGGTGCTCCAAAGTGTACTATTTGTTCCCTTAATCTGGTCTGTTTTCTATTACAGTTTGGAGGAATCAGTAAACATTGCAGTAACCCTAAGCATAATCACTAAGGTACAGTCGACAAAAAGGTATTGAAACTCCAAGATAAATAATTCTAATTAAATTCAATGTAAATGGTGGTTCTCATACATTTTTTTGCCGACTGTAATAATAATAATAATAATAATAATAATAATAATAATCACCTCTACACACATATAGTACACTCGTGATATATTATAATCCCTGACCAGAGACGAACGGCAGGCACCACACATTCGAACTCAGTCTGTATGTGTGTACTGGGTGGGGAAATGAGCAATACAAGGCGATTCAAAGCTTTCTGCTCCTCACACTGGTCAGAAATTATGTATCACGAGTGAACAACGTCTCATTCCACCCTATGCTCAGTGAAGGGCCTCCCCGTTTCAGGTTTGTTCTGTTTCATATGTCCGCAACTGTACATCTGTAATTTATCAACACTAAACTCGAGCCTAACCGCTTATTAGGCTACTAACATTACCGCTTATTAGGCTACTACCACTTACTACTAGGCTACTTCCATTGCCATTACTCGCCATTATTTACATTTTCTCTTTTTACAATTACCGGATATTATTATTATTATTATTATTATTATTATTATTATTATTATTATTTCGGTTTTTAGTAAGACATTTTCTTTTTTTTACACCGATGAGCATGCAAGTTCAAAATTCCAAACCACTTAAATTATTTCTCTCTCTCTCTCTCTCTCTCTTCATAACGTTGTGTTTGTGCAAGCTCTGACGATTACCTAACACACACACACACACACACATAGTATAGCCACAACTACACGTGATCAATTGACAGACATAGATATACATACATACAGACACACAGTTAGACATACATACATCAAGGCTCCTCGCTATCATCGTTTTTCAATATTGTTATTATTATCACCATCATCTTTATTTACCACTATCATTGAGAGAGAGAGAGAGAGAGAGAAGCAGTACTCTATCCTGTAGCTGTTCGAAATTTTACCTGACAAACAGTAAGATTATACAAACAGACAAACACAAGAGAAACACCAAAAGCTAACATAATCTTACGTGGCATAACAACATAAATATAAATGAACAGCTATGTAATCTAGGGTTGCATTGTGGTTTTTCCCAGGTGTTATGTTATGGTGGTAGGCGAGTCATACAAGGGAGGGCCTTATACACACACACACACACACACACACACACACACACACACACACACACACACACACACAGCAAAGGAAAGAAGGGGAAACTACGGTCCTTGTTTATATACTACAACCACAGGAAAATACACTTGCTTCCTAATCCTACTATTTCTCGCTTTGTTTTTGTTTTCTGTAAGTGTAAACCCAACAAGACGAATCACACCCAACATTTGCACAACTAGGGAATTACATCAAACTTGTAAATGCTGGAATCTACTCACAAGTCGAATCACACCCAACATTTACACAACTAGTCAATTATATCAAACTTGTAAACACTGGAATCTACTCACAACATGTATTACAGAGCAGGATAAATACTGAACATACTACATTCAACCAAAACTTTTAAAAC